>QAXH01005457.1:25040-51017 GCA_004335635.1 Chloromonas sp. AAM2
TTTGGCGGGCGCGGGGGGGGCAGGGACGGCGGCCGGGGCGGATTTGGCGGGCGCAGTGGAGGCTTTGGCGGGCGGGGTGGTGGTTTTGGGGGGCGGAGTGGTGGCTTTGGTGGCCGGGGAGGGGGAGGCGGCTTCCGGGGTGGCCGGGGGCGAGGCTAATCCGCCTCAGAACACTAATGCATTTCCCGCCAGATGCATGCATGGTCGGCGGGCGACTAAGACTTGTACAAATAAGTGAATACGCTTTGTATTGACGTGCTTGATGCTGGTGGTCGGACCCAGCTAGACGCTATTACTGCACGGTTTTGTTTAGTATTTTGTCAGAACAAACTAGCCTGTAGTTCATGCACGCCGTGTTGTTACCTGTCTGGCAAACCTGCCCTTACTGTGCTTGGTAGCGGCACATGTAAAGTGTAAGTGTCTTACCTGGTTCACTGCTTGCTTGGTGGTACCTCAGCCAGTGATCGCTCGGGCGTTCAATTGCGGAGGGTGCTAGATCAGGGCCATTTGGTTTGTAGAGAACGATCATCGTACCAGCCAGGCTTACCGTGTGTCCTAGTGCGCTTTTTCGTACCTTGTGATTGTTGCTGCACCACCATGTCAGTTGTGGGTTTACTTCGGAAAGCTGTTTGGCTGTAAAGCGCTGTTTGGTACCCACCGTTCTGCAAGTTTGGACTGTTGGTTTGCCTTTGATCCCAATTCAACAGCACAGCTGACAGATTGCCAAATTCCTCCTGTGACCAAATGCCTTGTTGCGAGTCAACTGCCCGGGCCCTGCAAGGATCGTAAAGCTTGGTCTACTACACCTGTCATAGCTTGCAGGCTGATCCTACCCAGGCACATCTGTCAAAGGGGGTGCAAACCTGCCATGTACAAGAAAAATGGACAATGCCAGACAGCAACCCCCTGAGTCCCACTCACCAAAACCTGCCAGCCGACAAGAAAAAAGTGGAGCAAGCGGGCCACTGGTCGCAAGTATGGCATCCCAAAGCACACGTTCAGTGACTGGGTGAAGGCTGGACAGCTGCCTGAGTGTGGGCCTGGTCGGGATGTGGTGCAGTGTATGTGCGGTGGAGATCAAGGAGCCAGGTGACCATGTCAGCACCCAGCATGCCTGAAACAACTGTGTCCGTCCGTCCTAGGTTGCAGCCAAGGCAGCCCACATGGTACTAAGGCAGCTGCGCATTACCTACCAACATCGTAACCACTGCCATCATTTCATCATTTCATGCGCAGGTCACAGCCAAAGGCAAGGCGCTAGGGTGTCACAGCCTTTGCACAGACATCCAACGGCCTTCATGCACGCATGGGATCAGTGCTTCAACCCCAAGGCAGCCTACAAGATTGCATGGGCTAGCTGGCTTCATAGCCGGAGACATGCAGGATGACTGCATCATTGGCATGTCCCGCGCTGAGCGGGTGTCATTCATGGATGCAGCCATGCACAATTCAGGTCACGGCAACTCCCGCCTGCAGAGGGCATTTGCCAAGTCTGGTCTGGTTTCCCCCAACAACACCAGGCTCCTACAACATCAACCAGCAGGACAGCAAGACCAAGCCGCACAACGACGTCCCTGACCTTCCCGCCCTGCCCCCTGCTATCCGGGTCAACAACCCACCGCACACAATGCAAGCCCAGGTGGAGTGGGCCAAAAGGCCGGTGACATCCATCAAGTACATGTGGCTTAGGGAGTGACGATGTGGTGACCCAAGTGGAGCTGTCCCAGCTCATCACTGCCAACAAGGAGCAGGCGGCTCACAAGGCGGCAGCCGCCACGAGGACAGCTGATAGGAAAGCAGCCAAGGCCCCGGATGATGTTGATTTGATTGCCCAGCCCAAGCCCCAAGCCCAAGAAGCTGAATCATTAACCTGTCTGGACTTGGCTTGGTTGGAACCAGATGCATGTTAAATGGAGACTTATGATGGCTAAAGCGCATGGGGGTACAACAGTAACGGGTTAATGGCTTCAAAACGTTTCTACTAATCAGGCATTGCTCAACTTGGGCGCAAACTGCACCAGCCCATGACAGACATCCAGGGTAACTGTGTTTTATGCATTCTGGCTATGTATTGGCTGAGCTATGCTAAACTATCCGGAATTGACCAACGGGCTGTGAAAACGTCCATTTTGACCTCTTCCTGGTTGAAAAGTAGCTTTGTGTCAAGTGAAAATTGTCCGGAACTGTCCATTTTACTGGTAACAGTTGAGATACTCATAAACTTGATATCATATCAGCGCGAACCAAAAGGTGCCTTTTTTCAATGGGCAATTTGAATACTGGCTGCTTGATGTGACGCATGCGCACAAAAGCGCTCCGTGCATTCAGAGGCACATGTGACAACATGCCACTGGGGTTTTCCGAAACAGAAAAGTTTCTACCATGTCGTAAACCTGCAACCTGAACTCACAGTTCATGTGCCTACTACAGACACGCTAAACAAACCAACTTGCAGGCAGGGGACAAGAACGGAACAAAACTGGGCATGGCGTCACAGGAACCGGGAAGCTAAAGGAACCAAAGCTACATGTTGTGAATGTGTCCATCTGACTACCTCACGCTGTGCCAATCGCGACCAATCATGCATGTAAATCAGCAACCTGCCTTCTGGTACTTGATTGAGATGCAGGAGCAGGTAACGTTCATTGCATCTGGTCAGGGAACCAGCAGGTAGGTGCCACATGCGCCCTTGCATTATGATGAATCAATATCATTCATCTGGGGCTAATGTCACCAGGTCGTTTGTGACACGACTTGACCTAAACGACAGGACAATCAAGGCCACAGGACAAAGATGTGATGTAGGTGGCTCCTAAATTCGTTTGGTCTTCAGCACCGCAAGCGTAATGATTGAAGGCTGCAGGTCGGTCTATAACGTGATGTGCCACACGAGCTGACCTTCACAACAGCAAATGCAAAGCCGGAAAACTTTGCTTAGGGTGGTGAAGTAGGTGGCTCGTGAGGCTTTGCAATCGCAATTTCAAGACCACATGACTGGGTCTACAGCACCTCCCTGCTTCGCTGGAGGCAATGGTAGAAAGCAGTGGGTGGCTTCATACAGTCACTCTCTCCTCCCTGCTTGCCTAGAGCCACTCAAAGCTGTGCGGTTGTCGATGGTTGCACTGGCAGTTGGAGGGTGCATGCATCTTCTGGGTAAGAATGGTGTGTCAATGGTTGGAGGGCGCGGGTGACTCGACCCTCGCGGGCCCAGGCGAGTTTGTCCTAGCGGGCGAGCCGCCGCACTCCGCGGGCATGAGGCCCTGCGCCTTGGCCAGGATGTGCTTCCACTTGGGCGGCACCATCACCTTGCCGTCCTTTTCCAAGAAGTGCGGCGCATCGGGCAGGCCCAGCGCAGCAAGGGTCTGCAGGGGACAGCAGTGACATCATTACGACTCTTTGGCACCCCTGTGCACGGGTGTGACACCATGTACACTGCGAACATTGACACCACATGCTGTCAGGTATGGCTATATAGTGTAGCAGCCCGGTCCAATGTCATCATTTGTCATAACATAGCTTATCATGTTGTGATGATGAATGATGACATTGGACCGAGCCGCTTCACACTCGCACTACGCAGCGCAGTCCCATGTGGTAGCAAGTAACCACTCACTGTTCGTCGTTCATAGGCTCCGCCTTCTGGTTCTAAACAGCTTAGGTGGGCTGGTTCTGGACAGCAAGCACACATTGAGCTCCTACCTAATGGCCATAAGCGTACAGATCTCTGCTCTGAGGGGGTCGAAAAGCGCTGCCTGAGACCCGACAATGTGAAACCAACATACTGCAAAAGTAACCTGGACTTAGTAGATGCATGATATCATACCGGACTGACCAAAGCGAGAAATGACACGCCCCGGACACTCACATCTCCCTGTGCTTCCGCCTGCAACAGCGCCAGCTTGCTGGAGCCGGAGCCTGCCATGCCCCTGCCCTGATCCGCAGTGGTTTCAAAGTCAACCGAGCGGCTGGGCACAGTGGGGTAGAGGCGCTGCACCGCGCCTATCAATCGCTTGATGGCCTGCAATCGGACACGAAACGTGTGTCATGGTAAAGGAGGTCCTCCTTTGGCCATGTCAGCATTGCCTGGTCACTGTCCGGACATGCGGCACCGGGCACTGCCATTCTCATTGTCACTACACTGCATGTGCAGCACATGGAATGCTGACGAGTGACTGCAGGCCCCGGCCCTCTGCCCCACAACCGTCCCATTCCTGCCCTTGACGTGGTACATCTTTGGGCAGGCAATCAAAACAGCCCTGTGCTGGAACCCCCCATCATGACTTCTTCCCTATCCCGGTACCCCAAACAGGATACCTCAAGTGCTGAGAAGGCGAGCTTAGCCGAGAGGACTTGACTCCCCCCCACCTCACCTGCAGGTATTTGCGCGTCGCCTCATCGTTCATGATGTGCGCCTGCCCGCTGGCATTCATCACGTGGGAGATCTTCTCACGGGCCGAGCGCTCGTGGATGCCCACACTAGTCACACCAATGGGCCAGGGGGCGTTGCCGATGGCCAGGCGGAGGTAGATGTCGTTGGCATACAGGTAGTTGCGATCCCGCATGGCCTGCGCATGCACACTTGTGGGAAGCTCATCGCAGCAGTATGCACCAGTGTTCCAGGATGCACAATTACAAAGTCAGTTCCGGTTGTCTGAGCTTTCAGACCGGCAAGTGCACAACTTGCTGCTCCACTTTACACAATTACATGCTCCACTTCGCTGTCTTGTCTCAGCAACTTTACATACCATGCATTGAGGGGCGGTGTGCATACAGAAGAGCATGCACCCATGGAGTGTCGCCACGGTGTGCGTACAAAAACAGCCGGGAAACAGCTGGACAAATCATCAACATGAATAACACAGTAGACACGTGCTGCAGCCATGTAGCCGTACATGCAGTGTGATGCCCGAGTGCATCTACCATGAACATGCATGCACAGACGCGCACTTCCATCACCATGCCATGCAAGGGTGGAGACAACTCCTGTCCACGCCCATGCATGTAAATCGACAAGACAGGCCACAGTCAGGCGCACACAGTTCAGGTCATGCATGCACCTTGGTCGCATGTCATTTTTTGAACCCTTCGCATGATCTCAAATGGCACACATGACCAAAAGAACACATATACAAGATGTGATGCATTACGACAGTACCACATGCGCTTAGCCGCACCTGTACCATCATCCACAGTCCTGCTCTAAGCTCTTCATGCAGCGCCTTATGCTTCAACCTTTCGTACAGCGGCTCAAAGTACTTCTTGGTCTGACCAAACTGAATGGAGGCTTGGAAGCCCACTGCTGTGGCCTTAAACGAGTCAGGTCGTCTGCATGAGTAGCCACAAACAAACAAATCACCAAATGATTGACAAGTGCAGTGGTGACCGGTAGGTTACTGGCAATTACCCTTGCTCCCTGCCCCCGCTGAGCAGTCCTCCCCAGACCGAAGGCCGCATAAACTACAACAACAAAAAATGATCGGTAGGTGGTCATAGATAATTGACGATAGATATGATAGATGGTACGAGTCACTGACTCGTCCTGTGAGTGTGCACAGCGGCAGCGCTGTGCAAGTGGCGGCAAGTGATGGAGTTGACAGTGACACATGCTCTGTGTTCGCTTGCCTAGCAGATAATTGCAGTGCTGATTGACCTGATGGTTAGAGAAACTTTTGCCTGAAGAACCAGTCAGAGATTATACCGCAGTTGAAGTTACAAGGCTGCTTGTGTTCAATAGAGGTGGAGCGGCCCCGACCATGCTGCAATACAGTCAGCATAGGGCAAGGGGCACCAGGCACTCGAGCAGCACAGCAACACTGGCGAGAGTCTTAGCGCAAGCGTGCTGTGGACACCTTACACAGCCGAGTAAGTTGCACAGTTTACCCGTGTCCATTGTTTGGCTTCAGCTTGTTGAACGACCTGGCCTGCCCTGAGCTGCACTTGCTACCGCCTGCTCGACCTGTGACCTGCCCTGAATATCCAGATTTGTTTCCCACTCGTTGACCCAACACTCACTTGTCCAGATCTGCTTCCCACTCGCTGACCCATTTCTTGATCCATTTGCTGATCCGATCTTCAATACACATGGCCTCTTCGGCTCGCCGCTCTGCAGCACACACAGACACACAAGACTACATGAATGTCGAAAGCCCAGCTGCCCAGTGCATGTCAAAGCTGCCTGATATCATCACAGCACCTTGTGCACGCTCCTGTGCTCCCTTTACCAAAGGCACCACTGAACATTGTAAGTCTCCCGCCAGCTTCTGATTGGAGACGCGGTCACCTGCCTACCAGTCTTTGATAGGCAGACTGTCTCAAAGACGTCAGCTGTGCGGTGTGCACTGATGCCAGTGAGTGCAATCATGCTGTGCTGTGCCCAACTAACTAACCACTCAGAGTCTCACTTCAATTACCGTTCACAACTTTGAGAAAGGGTGGTTCAGGCAACACTCCACCAAGCGGCTATCATAGCAACACTTGTTAAACCTGCACCAAACCCAAACGCCATGCATACACAGACAGCACGCCACTATCTAGAGCGCAAACTCCCACCAGTTGACACCCCACCTGCCACGGCCTCCGCTGCCCTCTTGAACGCTAGCATGGTTTCATCTGCCGGGGTGACCTCGCCCTGGGTCCCGCTGGCGGGGGCGGGCACCGAGGGACCCTGGGCAACCCTGAAGGCACACACGTGAATGGCGGGCAGCAGGCACGTTAGCTGTTGGCATGAAAACCACACCACACCACACCACACCACACCACACCACACCACACCACACCACACACAGCAGAGCAGAGCACAATTCTCAACAAATGAGGGTCAATACCTTTGCCTAATTACAGCAAGCAAGCAGGCAACCAAAGAATAATCAATGATTGTTGTACTGTATACAATGGCTGCGTGACTTGGTGGTGTGTACACTCCTCCCCACTCACTTGCTCGCCGGCCCCGTGCCCTGCGCTCCGCCTGCCGGCCCCGCGCCCTCCACCCCGTCCTTCTTGCCCTGCGTCTCCGTCCCCGCCTGGCGCCCCCCGGCCCCGTCCTTGACCTTGCGCCCTTTCTCACGCTCCTGAGCAGCACAGTAGGGCAAGCGATGGAATCGTGACACCTGATCGCTGATGGCGTCATTTGGTTTGGATGGCTTTCAAACAGGCAATGGGGGGCAACTGAGCAAGGAGTGGCAACCAGCAAGTCCGAGGACATGGCATGGTCGTAGTGAACAATGAGTCCGAATAGCAGGTGCAGTCGTTCCAAGATCTGTGCAAATCCAACCTGCCTCAGACAGGCAAATCCTATCCCTTTCCAAACCGCTTACCAGTTTTTGTAGCTCGAGAAAGATGTTTTCCTGCTGGCCGCCTCTGTTTTCATCCTCCAGCGTCATCTCCTTCTCAGCCTTCAGTAACCGAACTAACCGATCATAGTCTTCCTGTGTGTGATAGGGTTCGGGTTAGAGGTAAGAAACGTGCATTCATGCACGAAGGGCGAAAGCAACACAGGCACTGCACATGCATGTGTGGGGTGCTGGAGGCAGGTGGGTCTAGGCATGCGGTGTGGCAAGAGTCTGAACTAGGCTGAGATGGCCGCATTGCATCGAGTCATGCACCCTTGCCAATACAGTCGGTGTGCAGGGTAGGGCCAACACAACTCAGCCCAAACTGGCTGTGCAGGACAGCCTGAAACCAAGACTTCCTGCGCCGCCCCTCGTACAGACATCTGTCACCAGGGCCTGCCCAGTCCTATGCAAGCTATTGCTTATCAGTCAGCTTACATCCCTCCTATGCCTGATGTTCTCAATCCCAACCCGTCAGGCCGCACCTCTCCAAAGAGTGTTGCAGGCTGACTCAGCGCCCTCAGTCTGCGGATGACCTCGTCCCGTGATAAGTTCGCGGGCACCTTCAGCTGTGGGATAGAAACGGCCAAGGAACCAGAGTCGATGAGGAGCGGATATTCTGGGCCAAACCAACGATGTGGATACTCTGTGTAATGCATGATGAAGGACAATGATGTGTCGACTGTCAACGATGTGCTTGTGAGTGAGGAAGTGAGTGTCATGGTCGGAGAAGGACATGTCTAGATGGGCTTGGAGAACTGGCCGGGATCTGGCTGTCTGTACTAGGAATGGGTACAGATGCTGCGAGACCTCCATGCAGGTACTCATTGGTTGCTGCATGATGGGTACCACAGTGCATGCTACCTGACATCCAGCAGCATGAGTCATGCGAGGAGACACCAGATGCTCTTGTGGCTGCAAGCCAATACACATGCTGCTTGGCAACCCCGTCCTGTGCATGGCTGGCTACCAGTCGAGCCTGATGGTGCCGACTGCTAGGCCAACTTGCATGGCTGCAGCCAATTGCTGTACTTCCAGGCCGTGCGCGTCTAGCCCAGCTAAACCCACATGCTGTCACCTGCCAGACACCCGTGGTGGCTACTCAATCTCACACTGAGAACTGCTGTTCCGGTTATTTCTGCTATTGCTGATGTTCCTGCCGCTGTCCGTGCTGTGCATTTGTGCAATCCTGCATCCATGTGGGCTGAAAACAAGGCCCGACCTGTTCCTTAGCCTCTTCCTTGCGGGCTGCCTTGTTGATGACATCATCTGCCTCGCCTTCCTGCTTCTTGCGTTTCAAGTCCTGGGCACATGCAATCATTGTTCAGCGGAGCATTGCATACATGTTCTAAAGCAAGCATGGCCGACTGGCAAGCTACACAACAGGGGTGGAGAAGCAGGCATGTAGGATTGCATGCTGGCTAAGAGCCACACCTTGCGTTTTCGCTCCTCCTCCTCTTCCTGTCGCAGTTTTGTGAGCCGAGCCACCTCAAGTTCTCCCTTCTTAGTATTCTTCTTGTCAGCGCCTAACAATTGCTCTCTCTCCTGCTTGAGCTTATCCTTCAAAGCTTTTAGATTCTTCAGAGCGTCCATGGTGGCGATTTCTTCACCGTGAAGCAACCTGTGCAGGCCGCATACTCAGCAGTGGCTCTGACTTGCGGCAACCGCAGTCGAGCAGGGTTTAGGCGGTTTTGCAACGGCTGGCATTACCTGAAGTCCATTGTGCGCACAAGAACGCGACCGTAGCTGCAGCTTGGTTTGGCAAAAGTTTGAGTGTAGGCACACATAACGACAATAATTGAACGAAGCAACACAAGTGTGCCAGCTCGTTGCTCTGGCCTGAGCGCACATCTCGCTGCCCCATTGTTGTAGATAACCAGCACGTCTGAGCACAATTGCCCAGTCCTGTGGGCGTCTGGTCATTGGCTGAACTACAAATAACTGCCAAGCCCCATAACACGATCCAGGTGTTGATCAGACAACATGGACCGCATTCAGCGGATGTTCGCGGGCATGGCCGGCGGTCCTGCCGCAGGACCCCCAGCAGACACGCCCCAGGTGGATACTGCAGAGCAGATCTACATCTCTTCGTTGGCGCTGCTCAAGATGTTGAAGCATGGTAAGGGTTTAGGAGCACCGCAGGCCAAACGCCGTCTCAGCTCTACAGGACTAGCATGGTAAACTCATCTCTTTTCATGCGTTCCGGCCATTGCTCCTTGCTCCAGGTTGAAGACGACATTCACAAACACGCATATGCACACACATGCATTCACACGCACGTATGTGCACACACGCTTGGTTTCATGCACAGGCCGTGCCGGTGTGCCCATGGAGGTCATGGGCCTCATGTTGGGAGAGTTCGTTGATGACTACACAGTTCGGGTGGTGGACGTTTTTGCCATGCCTCAGTCAGGCACAGGTGTCAGTGTGGAAGCCGTGGACCCAGTCTTCCAGACTAAGATGCTTGACATGCTCAAACAGACTGGCAGGTGTGGGCTGCACCAGGGCATGCCGTCTCAATCTTTGTTTTAGGTTCTGTGGCTAGACACTGGCAAGCAGCTGTGAATGGCTGACTTGGCACAGGCCCGTGCTATGCGTGTTACTACCATCTGACGCAATAGAAAAGTTTGGGTTACCAATGCCGTTAGCATGGTACAGTTGGCTAGTGACCAGGCCGAGGCAATGGCTTGGTTCAGTACTCCATGTCCAGGCTATGTGGCCTGGCAGAGGCAAAGTTCAGCGCACGTCTGTAGTCGGAGGCACTTTGAGTCATCACTTAGGTTGTCATGATAAAAGGTCAAGCGGAGCATGTGTGGCTGGCAAAGACCAGCTACAGACCATGCCTTGGCCGGTCCGTGACATGCTTCCCTTGTTGTGTGCATGCCGCACGTGTCACGTCGCATAAATGCTGCCCTTGGTTACCGTCACACGCCACGGGACGCTTGAATAGGCATGCCCATCCGCCACAGTGCAGTATTGTATACATTGAGTTTGTGTTGCATGGCGCATTGCATGCTGTAGGCTACCAAATAGAGGCAGCCCATTGCACGTTTATGAATCACATGCATGTTGTGCACACAGTGTTGCATGTGGGCTGCGCCTGCATGATTGCCCTCAACCTCACTATGCTGCACAGGCCTGAGATGGTGGTGGGCTGGTATCACAGTCACCCGGGCTTCGGCTGCTGGCTGTCAGGAGTGGATATCAACACACAGCAGGTATGAAACAGCAGTTGTTTATCTGGCAGAGTTTTTGACCTATGGTTCCGTATCTGTTGGAAGGGTGGTATGCCCCCGACATGGCGTGCAGTATGTCAGCAGGTTCGCATGGTAAGAGCTTCCAGCACCAGCTAGCTGCCCACTGCTCTGCAGAAGCGGAACCGGTTGGCATGTGTCAGGCAGGCCGGTCGAGCCATGCATCCGCTCATCAACACTGCACAGCCTGTTTGCAGTCCTTTGGCCGCAAAAGGATGTCCGCATATACATGGATGCATGTTATTTGCTTTGCGGCATATCATATGGATGGTTCTTCCTTCCCTGTCTGCTTGCAATCCTGCATCTTTACTGCATACCATTTACTTTTTACACGACGCCTTTCTGCCTGCCTGCAGTCTTTTGAGGCGTTGAACCAGAGGGCGGTGGCGGTGGTGGTGGACCCGGTGCAGAGCGTCAAGGGAAAGGTGCGGCAGGGCACAGTCTGTGCAACAAGAAGCATTCACGCCTCAAGTAAATTACACCGTCTGCACCACAGAATTGATGGTGTCGCAAAGGCAGACATGCTACTCTTCCCATTCCACCGCGCAACTCTGAAGACGTTTTGTTGTACCAGCCTTGCATCACAACGAGTATGTGTTTGATGCATACCGCCACTGGCTTGAGGCCCTGGTTTGAGCGAGATGCCTACTCGTGGCATGTGCCTCGCTTCAATTCACTGCATTGTACGTGCATGACGTGTTTTTCAGGCCTAGCTGAGGCTGTCGTTTGGGCGGAATGCCTGACCGTCAGTTACAAGTCAGGAATGAGAACAAAAGCATAGAATGTCTTCATTAAAATCCGGTCAATTTGACTGCATATGTATCACGTGCTTTTCAGGTTGTGATTGACGCGTTCCGTCTAATCAGCCCCCAGACCATGATGCTGGGCCAGGAGCCCCGGCAGACCACCAGCAACCTGGGGCACCTCAACAAGCCCTCCATCAGCGCGCTCATCCATGGCCTCAACAGGCACTACTACTCAATCGCTATCAACTACAGGTGAGCTAGGTGTTCTAGCCGCAGCCACCACTGTCTTGATCAGGAATTCAGCCAATCAGTACATATGGAGGCTTCACTGTGTGTAAGCATCATGCCGACGTTGGATGCCAGTGACGTTAGCCCAGGACTCCCATGGTTGGTGTAGGGTAGTGCATGTGTTCTTAGAGCACAGCCACACATCATGATATCAACCACCAAACCGAGACACAATGACTGTTCACCGCACTGATAGCTGTGTCACTTGTGTTCCAATGGTGCTCCTGCCCATTCACGGTGCCGTCACGACCCACAAATGCATGCATGCACACACAAACATGCACTCTTCAAGTGTGTGCTGATTCACGTTTGTCCCTTGTGCATGTCAGCCAGGTACACACTGCTTTCATTGTCAGGCGTATGGCTTGTGTTCCTGATTACAATAACAATGTCGCTCTTGCCTTAATAACCAATGTAGGAAGAACGAGCTCGAGGAGTTGATGCTTCTAAACCTGAGCAAGAAGGCGTGGACTGCGGGGCTGGTGCTGGGCGACTTCCAGTCTCACTCTGAGACCAATGAGAAGGTGGTCAAGGAGCTCAAGACGCTGGCAGACAGATACGACCAGGTAAGGGATGTCTGCATGCGAGTATTCATTACCTTTGTTCACTGTCTACATGTTAGGTAGTTCAAGCTGTGAGTCAGTGAAACTAGCTGTGACAGACGTGACAAGGAGCTGGCCAAGGCCTTACAACCAAGGGACTGGATGTGCTTGTGCTGTTGACGTATCTGGGCAGGGCTGCCCATCTACAGGCAGGGCTGCATGCAGCAGTCTGCATGGGGGCAGTCTGCGGGCATGGCGGCACAAAGCAGGCAACCGGCACACAGAGTCCGAAGAAGTCAGGCGGATTAAAGGCCAGGGAGCACTGACGCCCCAAACCATACAAGATGTGCGACCTTCTGTATGTCCTCTGTTGCTCGCTTCACCAACCATTACATGAGAGTGGGCGGCTTGGCCGCCATGTCACCCACAAAGCATAAACTCTGTGCATCGCGCGCATTGACAAAAAGGCAACAACACTGTTCGACCAACTGGCTGCCTGTTACCGGAGCATGTTATACCGACTTAACGCCGGTCCTCGCAACGTAGTTAGGATAAGTTCGGTATGTGCAACCAACTGGTCAGCCACGGCTAATCTATCATGTGAAATTGACTGAATGCTGGGTGTTGTGTGCGTGTGTGCACAGGCTGTTGTCGAAGAGCAGGAGCTGCCACAGGAGAAGCGGGTGGTGGCCAATGTGGGCAAGATGGACGCGAAGAAGCACCTGGCCAGCAACGTCAACCAGCTCATGTCCTCGAACATCATTCAGGCCATGGGCACCATGCTGGACACCATTGTGTTCTGAGAACGTGACGCAGCTCATGTCGCTGTGGGGACTGTGCTGGGCAGGCATGGTGTTTTTCAACGCCAGCGCGTCCTGGGAGACTCACCCGAGTCGCTTCTTTTCATGTATGCGCATGCCCCGTGTGCATGTGACGTCCTTCATTTGCCTAGTTTTCGGTTGGAACACATTTAGTGTAAGAAACTGTCGAAGCTGAACTGCTTGCATGGATTTGATCGGACAACAATCAAGCCTTACAAGACAGCAAGAAACACGCAAAATTCACCAACATCATCATGTGTGCGCCTCATGTTACTGGCATTCTGAGAGGTGAACGCTGAATTGCTGTGTGATTGATGTCGCTGCGGTTCACCTATGTCAGGTTTGTCGATGGATGTACATGCGCCACATGCACATGATGTGCTGCAGTGTCTGGAAGGTTTTTAATGTAGGGATGAAGTACTGCAAACGATACGCCAGCCTGGCATCCCAAAGCAAGCCACACAGAGGCTTGGAAGGACAGCAGGGAACTTGTGGCACTGGAAGAAATACCGCCATATCATCATGAGCAGTGCATCACAAAAGCATGGACGATCTGGACTGAATGCGGTAATGGACATGGGCTTGCATAGGATTGGGCAGGATACGTCAGACTGGCAAGCTCAGAACAACGCCAAGAAGACAGCCACTGAGCATGAGCATGAACCAGGTGCAGAAATCCGTGTGCCTTCAAAAGCCCATGCACGCCATATGCCATGCACACATTAGATGTGCGCCAAGTCGCTGTGTTTGGCCAAGCCGCCTCCCATGCTGCCTGCCTGACTGAAGGCCTGATGGGCTTGTAAAGCAAGTGCAGGTCTGCTAAGCTGCAAAAACCTGGGCTGTTGAGCTGTTTTGACGAGGCCACAGTGCAATGATTGTGATATCAGGCTCGTGTTTCCCCGGCCGTTTCGGTATACGGCTTGATGTTACCAGCCTGTCGGGTCATTGAGGCTGTCTGCGACCTCAGAATTGAAGGACAAGCTGTTCATCGTGTAATTACGGTTCTGTATCGCACCTAAGGCGCTTGTGTATCGGGTCTTGCCCCTGGCCAGACAATCGCTGCATGCAGACACTGTGGCAACGACGCCCAGATGCAAGAGAATTGCTCTCCAATCGTGCTATGGCCACAAGAGAGCATGGAGGCAGCGGAGTTGAGCCCATCCAAGGGGCTGGCGGTTTGTGAAGGGAGGGAGGACACCGCACAAGTCAATCAAGCACCTTGTGCACACACGGGTAGATTCGAGACGGACTACTCTGCACAGCGCAGCCGCAAGCACCGTGGCTCGGCAGCTTGGCGTTGGTGGGCGATTACGCTTGCAGCGTGGACTGTCCTGCCCTTCGTCTCGGGAAGGACGGCTGAGCACGCAGAGCAGTTGAGAGCCTGCCTTGCGGAAGGCCAGACGTTCCAGACTACCAGCTGGAATGCATCGGTCCTAGACGATGCCCTGCCAAAGTGAGCATCATCGCCCTGCACAGTCATGGGAGCCTGTGTGCATGCTTTCAATTGCAGTCTCAACCGATGGGCAGGCTAGTTTGATGATCGACTCACTTGCATTTGTCCACCTGCATGCCAGCTGTCGGGGGGGTGGGGGGCATCATGCACGGTCAAGGCAGGGACCTTGGAATCCTTGGCCCTCAACTGTCACGCTCCTCAGCCTGATGCATGCATGCAGGCGCATCTTACATGTGCCAATACAGTTGCAAACATGAGCACACAACACACTTCACGCCCTCACACACAAACACGCACAAGCACATGTTCCTATCCCTTTCTGATTCAGCCTGGTACTCCATAAGCTCTGGTGGTCCTCCCACCCTCCGCGATTCAACCTCTCCATCATCACACAGCTGTCCGTGGACAGGGCTCCTGCGCTCTTCAACCAATGCACGTGAGTGTGCGAGGCAGGCACCCGCAGCATGTGCCATGGTTGTATGCCACATGAGGTGTGCCACGTGTCATGGAAGACATCGGCACATCAATGCACATGAGCGCTCACATGCAATATCACATTGCCACACGCGTTGCAAACAGCAACCAATCCTTGCTACGAATACCTTTGAATGAACGTGCACTGTCAATGCTGCTGTGTCTCCTTTCGTTTGATCTCACTGCTGAGGCACCATTACCCATGGCTTGTCAACCACATCCTAGTCTCATCATTGTCACACATTCTCTGCAGCACGTACCTGGGTCCCATCTCCGCTGCCGTGTACCTCCCCCTGGTTCAGCGGCCGCAGCAGGGGATTAAGGGGGCGCAGCTGAGCACGGCCAACAGGCTCAGGCTGCAGCAGGAGGAGGAGAACTTGAAACAAGTGCATGGAAGGTGGGGACGGGCCGGTGTGTGGGGCCGAGTGGGGCGAAATGCAGGGCTGATGCGTCGGCGGGCCGGGCTGGGTGGGGCCGGGCTGAGTGGGCCGGGCTGGGTGGGGATGGGCTGAGTAGGGCCGGGCTGGGTGGGCAAGGGCTGGCAGCTATCTGTGTTACGACAGGACCAGCACCTGCTCAAAGCTGGCTTGTGTGCATCAAGCGACCCGGCAAGGGGGGTTTGTACCGCAACCAGGGTAGCCCGAGAGCGGGAGCAGGGCAGAAGCGTTGAGAGCAGGACTGGCAGGCACGGACATAGAGCAGGCAGACGAGGGTGGCACTGGGGCTAGGAGTGGAGTGGAGGCAGGAGAGCGCAGGCAAGACTGGGAAGGCAAGACGCAGATGGTTGTCCCTAAGCAGCCCAGTGGTTCCTTGGTTGCTCTCAGGGCGGAGGCTGCATCTGGTTGTCAGCTGGATCTCATGTTGTTCTACGAGGTGTTTGACGACCCCCTGGCAGCCCTGCTCTACCCAGTCAACGCGCTCAGGAACTTCGCACGCATGCAGGTGTGGGCCCCATGATCGGGCGGTTAGGCATATACCCACCCAAGATCGCAGAAAGCTGCAGGCTGCGGGCAAGCCTTGGATATCAACACCAGGCTAGGTTCCAATCCTGTGTGCCTCTTGGTTTCACCAAAACATGATCCAGATAGCTGCAAACTTTGGGGTCAGAACATTGAGCTATTTACCATAGGTAACAGCAGGGGATGGAAAGTAAGGATGACCGCTAGGCCTTGCAAAACTAGAGCGGGATCAAACGGGATCAAACTGGGATGAAACTTAGCTCTGGTGCACAGGGCTCAAAACCGGAGGAGAGTTGCATCACCAGAGAGCAGCAGGCAATCCTCGAGAGCACCAAAACGAAGCAGACTTGCAAGCTTGCAAGAGGGGAATGTTCACCAAGGTAGAGACGTGATTAGCTTGCAACTCCCCGCCTTACCGTTATCCCCACTGTGATTGTCCCGCCGCAGGTGCGCACCCCGTTGCTCTCCGCCATAGACGTAGACATGATGATCAGCACTACCCTCTCCGCCCTCCTGTCCGCACCGGGGGCCTTGGGGGCCATGGAGGTCTCAGCGCTCAACAAGGTGGCCACTGTGCTGCCGGCCATGGAGCCCAGCAGGACAGGGGTGCATGGCAAGGCCATCGCGGAACAGGCTGTGTTGAGTGAGTAAACCAGTAGTGACTGGTATGTTATGATTGACTGCCAGCAATGACCATTCCCATCGGCTGCATCATAATCACAACAAGTGAGTCTGGAATTTGCAAACAGCCATGATACCCTTGCGATGACTGTTATGTTAAACCCAGCTCAACTATCAGGCTTCTCTCACTTAACGTCGGCTGCAAAAACATGATCAGCTTATATCATTTTGCTGGATTGAGGGTTTCCTGATTGCTCTTTCCATGCGAGATTAGCCCTGGCCTACCCTGGCGAACCTTAGCCTAGGCACCTCGGCTTGCTACACATTGTGATGCAGGCAGCAAGGAAGGCTTGGCGAGACTGTGGCAGCGCAAACTCGTCCAGCAGTTTAAACTGAAGGTTTTCCCGCGAGGCCACACCCCAACTGACTACCCCCGCTGGCTGGCTGCTGACCAGCCCTACCCAGTCCAGTACCAGCGCATGTTCGAGCCCTGGTTCATAACGCATTGGGACGTCATGCCCTGGTTTGACGTCAACTTCAAGTGAGTTAGGCAGCCGTTCTCGACGGTTGGTCCATATCAGTTGGTAGTAGAGGTTACAGTCTTGCCATTCTTGAGGTGTGTCTGCTGGTTGTTTGGTGATGGATTGGTACCTTGGTGATGGCTTGATAAGTCTGTTGCCGAAGGTTGATAGTATTTTGATGTTAGTAGTGGGCCATCCTTGAAGTCATTTCTGCTGCCAAATCTGTCGCACTGCAGGGGCTATGGATTGAATAAGATCGTGCATGTGGCTAGCCTCAACTACTACAACTTCACCTTCCAGGTTCGTGTTCCTACTTTCCTGCATACTCATGCGCACACCCCACTTCACCCTGCCCGGGCCCCAGAAGGCACTTCACATGCCCTTTTCTTCCTCAGTCCAGTGCACGGGATTGAGTGTATCTTTAGTGTATGTTGTAGCCTGATGGCAGTCGCACATTGATTTCCAAGGTTCCTATTGCACCCATTGTCGCCAACCAACCTTACCCATCCCTCTCAAGACTCTTTGTGCACCAGACCACCCAACCCGGCGCCGGCCCATGCGAACCTAGCCTGAGCCTGTCTCTCTCGCCCACTCGCCCGCAGGTGCACCCCTCTGCTTGGCTGGTGCACCGGCCGCACGGCGACACGGCCGTGCGGAAGGTGGTAGCGCGCGAGGCAAGCGATGTCAACAAGCTGGGAGTGGAGCTGCCCAAACATGCGCTGTACAACAAGGTATGATGTACAGCCTGTGCCCTGAGCATATGTATGTAAGCAGGGTCGATGCAGGCTTACTAGTCAACAAAGGCTTGCTGCAACCAGACAGGTATGCTTGCAATCCTGATGCATGGTGCGGTGCAACACGCACTGCTGGCCTGCTGTGACCAAGTCTGAGGGTTAGTTTGCCCACACACAGGATTTTCATGTGCGATGCATACGCACATGTAATTCTGCGCAGGTGACTCTGATGTTTGGCATGGCCAAGCGCGCCATGATACTAGGCGAGTACCGGCCCCAGCTCGACCCGCGCATGGTCACATGCATGCAGCGCCTGACATGGCTCCAGCCCATGCGGGACCTCAAGACAACGCCGGTCAACCCCGTGCTGTTCTCGTGATCACCTACTACAGCAGTTTCTACAGCTGGATTGACTGAAATAAACGTGATCAGGGTTGCTGGCTATGTGACTTTGGCTGCCGGGTAGACATGCAGAGAGATAGTCATCAGCACATGAGACATGGTCAGTATCTAGGTACAGTGACATGCCCTATTTCCGATCGGTTAGAAACTTACTTGTGATCGATCTTGCAGTGCACATGGCGCTCGCCACCAGCACATAGATGGATAGAGTGTAGGCAGATAGTACACAGGGTGCCTGTGTTCGTTTCTTTCATTCTGTTGTTTTGTTGAGTTTGACAGCTGAAGGCACGCTGCCATGACCAGCCATTTTGCCAACCTGTGTCTCAAACAGAAGACCAGGACTGCTCGTAGGGCGGTTTGTGACAAGATAACTTTGCAGTGCGATGTATGTGGCCTCAGATGGCTGTTGTGTACTAATACGAGCCAGCTCCCTTGTATCCATTACAACCATGCTTCCCTTGTCCCTGACACAATCCAGTCTCATTTACTTTATCAGGTACAGCAAATCCTTGCGTAACATAGGAAAGCCAGGATTACTGCAGCAGAGCATAAACGATAGCTGATCAAGTGGGCAGAACTCCAACGGTTTGTTCAAGAGTCCTGCTGCCCAGGGGAAGAGTAAACGAAAGAGGGTTAGCCATGCCCTGCTGAGGGTACGGGAATACTCGGGGAAGACCTTTTGAGATTGATTACATGTCGGTTACAGAAACTTGCCCAGGCAGCTGGCATCACGAAGCAAAGCAGCAGAACTGACATGATACATGCAATCCCTTGAACTGAGCCACAGTGGCAGTCACATGTCCTGCACTGTGTGACCTCACAATGCCTTGAACAGTGCATGAATACAGTGACGTGCCCTGTTTCTGACCGTCTCAGTATCCGATCATCCTGTAGGGTTTGACTGCAAGGGGAATGGCACCCCATGGTGGGTCTGTTAACCACCAATATTGTGTCCATAGCAATCATGTCCAAGTCATTGCCCAACTCAAAGTCGAGTCTACAAGCAGTGAACACTTGGCATACATAATGTATACAACAATGTAGCACTTGCTTGAGAGTCATTTTGCAATGCCAAAAGGTATTAGTTTCTGCTCACAGTTTTGATAGTATAATCACAAGAACACAAATCCTCTCTATGTCCACCCTCATTCTTTTCCTGTCACTTTTTGCATCAATCCATATGCATCCATGCATACCTATGCCACATTTCATCCATGCCAAGAAAGCCAACTCAGTGTGTAAAGGCCTATTCAGTGGCTGTCGCACAGACCGTATGAAAGGCAGGCAATGCTTCACACGATTCTGTGGTTACCCGCACAGACATAATGATTTGGACTGGCTGGTGAGGTGCTCTATTGCCCGTCTGCTGTGCGCTGCACACCGGTCAGCTGCTGAATGGAACAGCATCCGTCAATAGATTCGCCCAGTGGCTAAACTAACATTCCGATTCAGGGTCCTGTTTCGGTGTCCTTCCAATGCTTGGTGGCCTTTCCAGCCTGGCACTCAGCAAATGAAGCAGTAATAACGCATCGTAAGCAGCATCAAGTCACTTATAGGGCTTATAGGACTTGAGAATAACAGATTTTGATGAACAAGTAAACTAACTGTGGTTGCATGTTACAACAAATCCCTGCTATGGTGAACTCAATCTTGCATGCCCAGAAGTGCTGCAGCGGGCTTAGTCGATTGTGCATGCAGCTCAGGTATTCACCTCAGTCTTGCACACTGTGCGAGGTGGACCACTGCCTGCCCTGAGCCGCTGGCCGCTGCTTGAAAGGCACAGGGCTGCTTGCATGCATGGGCGGGACTGGCGGCTTGCTACCCTTCAGTTTCCTGCCGGCAAACCCGGCTCTTGCCCCGTCGCTTGCGGGCCCCACCCCTTC
Source organism: Chloromonas sp. AAM2 (assembly GCA_004335635.1). NCBI lineage: Eukaryota > Viridiplantae > Chlorophyta > Chlorophyceae > Chlamydomonadales > Chlamydomonadaceae > Chloromonas > Chloromonas sp. AAM2. The sequence continues at coordinate 45,067 of QAXH01005457.1, forward strand.
GATTACAAGTCCAGCTACCGATGATGATGACGGAATCAGGGGCCCCGACTTTGCAGCCGGTGGTTGCGAGATAGTTTGAAACCCACTAGCCAGAGGTGTGCTGTTCGCTGGGAGGTGGTTTACACAGTACGAGCGGCGAGAGGCAAGCCGCTGCGGCACGGCATCGGTGCTGCCTTCCATGCTCCCACTGTCGTACAGTGGCAGCGAGGGTGGGTCGAGATTGCTGTTCGCACCGGTGCTGTCGTAGCGTGGTAGTGATGGCGGCTGGGGCAACAACATGTGCTCTTCGCCACACCAACCCTGTCCTCGGAGGGACCCATCGCCACCTTGGACGCACCCATCGTTTGCCAGGGACCAGCCATCAGTCTGCAGGGGCCAAAGGAACGGCGCAGTCGCGCCGCCGATCCCAATGCCATCGGGTGCATGTAGGTTCCACACGGCCTCCAACTCGAGAGCTTGGGCCAGGATGGCGTTGGGTCCCGCCCGCGGGCGCACGCGCGTGAGCGACACGGCGCGCGAGACGGCCGAGGACCGATGGCGCGGGCTGCTGGTGTGGGCGAAGCCAACTTGGCCAGGCGAACTGACCGCGCTCGGGCTGTCAGCGGCATGCAAAGCGGGGTCACCAGCCTACAAGGCAATTGAAGACACGTGGTTTGATCCCAGTGCCGCCGTCTCGGTCGGTGAGCGAGCGCGATCAGCAGCACATGATCAACACAACAAACAACAGCAAAGTACTGCCCACCCAGACTCATAAGCCTACTTGGTATTGTAGGGGCTGCCCTGGTCACCCGACCATGTGCCGCTCACCTGGGCCATGGGCAGCAGGCCGGATGAGCTTGTGCTATGGCCAAGTGATGGTAAGAGCAGCTGGGAATCTCCGAGCCCACTGCTCCTCGACATCAGTGACAGCATCTGATGAACAGCACGGGGTGTGTCGGTTTCTTCCCTGTCCTCACATGTGCTGCTTGTCACGGCAGCTGTTGTTGACGAGTGCAGCGGGGGCAGCCCGGGATTGGGTGCGTGTGTGATCATCTCAGTGGCTGAGCCGCTGCAGTGGGTGGCAAGGGTGGGCGTGGCTAAGGGGTACAGCTTGGCTTTAATAATAGGCGTGGAATTGAGGGTGCGGGAAGGCGGGCAGGGCGAAGCCGCGGCCGAGTGAGCCTCATGCATGGGCGGCTGCGGACTGCTGGTCCCACTGTTGGCTCGCTCAGGCACCGGTGCAGCAGCAAAGGAGCTTGCGTTTGAGAACGAATGCCGCTGCGGCAATGGGAGATTGCGTGTGGGTGCCAGGCTGCTGGATGAAACAGCTTTGCGTGCGGCCGTGGGCATGCAAGCCGGTGACCGGGCAGGCATGGGGGCCATGGGGGACGCATGCAGGGGGTATGGCTCCGGGGAGCAAGGTAGGTTGTCTGTGGTGATCAGAGTGGCGTGGGCGGGGTAGAGTTGCTGCCTGGCTGTGGGTCGAGGGGGTAGCTGTCTGTTGTTGGAAGGGGGTGCGGGTGCGGTGGTGACGCTATTCGAACCCCGCACCGCCACCGCTTCCTGAATGCTTACCACACCCAGCTTTTGCCTTGCGCCCTTTGCCACGCCTGTCCCGAGCTTAGCACCGCCTGCCCCCGGGCTCTTAGACGGCCCCTGGCCCGCACCTGCCGCCTGCACGCAAGCTGCCTGGAATGCTGATTGCATCTGCGGTGGTGGTAGGGATGGTGTCGGGCGGCCGATAAACTGAACTCCCGCCTGCTTGATGCCCTGGTGCTGGCTTTGCGCCCCAGGGTTGACCGACGGAGCCGTTGCGGGGATGGAAAGCGGGCTGCAGGGTAGGTGTGGAGCTAGCTTGCGGGTGATGCTGGGTGCAGGCGGGGCGGCTGGTTGCCAAGGTGGCCGTGATGATCTTAATGAGGAGAGAAGCGGACCCTGCTGTGGGCAAGGAAGGGAGCGCTGGGGTGCTACAGCTGCTGCAAACACCGTTGCTGAGCCAGAGGTGTCGAGCAAGGGAATGCCTGCCTCTGAGCTGGGTGGGTCAGCATCCCTGCTGCCTATGACATGTCCCTGCAATCCCACCCTTCTGGTATGCGTCTGTTGCTGCCAGCCGGATCCTTGGGTTGGCTGCCCCACGTGCTGCTGCTGCTGTTGCTGCCAGTCCTTGTCCTGCATGCCTTGCTCTTCCACTGGCCACTCCTGACTTCCTCCCTGTGTGATCATCAAACCATCGTCTCCATCATAGGCTGAGACCAGGCCATAGGTCAGGTCACACGCTGCCAGATTAGGATCGCTGTCAGCCCGATGGAAAGCGCTGCATATTGGCGAGAGCTGTGGCAGCGTTGTTGATTTGGACTTTTTACGTGGGCTACCAGAGCCGGCCAGGGCAGCTAGAGGGCGGGGTGTGAACACGCTATGGGTCAGTGGGGCTGCATGTGCGTCCTGGCCCGCATGGTCGGCTGGAAAATGGGGCATGATCAAGTGAGCTTCTTGTAATTGAAGCTCATGGAAGCCGCCGCGCGGGGTGATAGTGGGGGTGGTATGGGATGGGCTGGGCGCCTTGAGGGGGCGTTTGTCAGTTGCAAGCGGTTGGAGGTAGTTGAAGGCGGTTGGAAAGGTGGGTGCAGGCGTGAGAGGAGGCAGGCCCATGGCGTCTGGGTCAGGAGTGACGCGTGTCCCGCATGTGATAGTAGGTAAGGGGGAGCTGAGTGCATGGGCTGTGGCAAAACTGCCAACTGGCAAAGAGCGCGCAATGGGCTTCGTACTGCCTCGGATGACCTCTGGACTGACGCAAACCGCATCTTTGGTTAGCTCCTGACTCTGCATGCCGTTCAGACCTCTTTGTCGCAAGGGCTTGGTTGAGACAAGGCCCTCTAGACTGCCCCTGGCTTGCAGACCATCACTCGCATGGTCACCGCTGGCATAACGGGAATGGTTGCATGGACGCTGCGCTACATGGTCCACGCTCATGCGAAGGTCTGACAATTTGCATGGGTTCAATTCTGAGAAACTTCTGGCTGTCGAAGTTTGGTCAGGCAGGGCTCCAACAAAAGCCAGGCCAGTAGCAAGGCTAGAGCGTTGCCGTAGGCCGGGGCAGGCTGCGGCTGCATGGCTGCCTTGCAGGGCTGTCCCTGGCATGCATGGGGCCCTGGGCAGGGCGACAGGTTCAATTTCAGCTGATGCAAGGGCCTGGCTGTATCTGGGGCTCAGAGGAGCACAAGGGGAACACACGCCTAGAGGTTCGTACTTTGCTGAGGGAATCGTGAAGCTGGAGTGCGGTTGCAGCAGCTCAAGCTTGGCAGGTGGACTTTCACATGGGGTTGGCGATTGGACTCTGCCCTGCTGAGCCGCATTTCCTACAGGCAAGAAGCAACACTAGCATAGAATGTGTTGTTTGCTTCATGTCTGCGAGTGCGAGCCTTGTCCGAAGTTGTCACACACAGGCTATGTTGAGTCACATCAGTGCCTTTATCCTTGCCTTTCGCGAACACGGAAGGAACCACCACCTTCAGCTTGAGTAAATCCGATGACATGTCAGGGCTTAAATGACGGCGAAAGCTCTAAGAAATCGCTTGGCAACAGCGTTTCGTGGACATTGGCGACCATTGCTAGTTAGCAGGCTCGCGTGCTTGCGTAAGTGAATGCAACCAAGCTGCAGAAGCGAGTGAATGCAACCAAGTGAGTGCAACCGCAGGTCAGTCAAAATCATGTGCACTGAACGTTTCCAAGCAGCCCTGCCCCGTCGTTGCATGGAAACACACGCTTGACCCGCAAGGGTGGATCAGTTGTGCGCCAGCAGCAAGGGGTGCAGGGGTGCATCAGTTGTGCACCAGGAGCGCCTCCCTTCCTGTATGTTCGTTCGTCATGAGTGCACACCAGCCATGACTACCTGCAGGTACATCAGGTGGTATAGCAGATATCAGGCTGTTGGTATGCACGTGGTCAGGAGGCAACCGTGCCTGCAGAGGCTGTTGATATGCTGAGCGCTCGACTCGCAAGCCTGCGAGGGTGTTATCAGCATGGGCACGTGTGCCGAGTGGTTTGTGCAGCTGCACCTGACTGAGGTCGACCGAGAAGGCATGACAGTGTACAACAAACACGGCCAATTTACGCGCGACTAGCCGCCCCAAACAGGGAACCACAATCATCACGTAGCCCTGTGACAAAATCTATTGTGACACAGCGATGCCCAGGGTGCTGGTGCGACGAGCATGCATGGCAAATGCAACAGCGCCCACGACGTCGGGTCCTGTCCCATCTTTAAGCTCTCCAACCGGGTCATGGAATGCAATCAAAACCAACTATTGCAAACCACTGGGTTCAAAACCAACTTGGCAAGCCTCAGCCGTATGGATGTCGGGCTGTGTGATTTGAACTTGGCAGTCTCCTTCGCCAATCGCCATCCACAAAGTATATGACTCGATTCCAACCGCCAAAGATCACCAAGTATCACCAAAGGAGCGCCGTGCAAGAGCACATTCCAAGCACGCCCAACACGCAGACATGTGCCAGCCAGCAATACAACATGCGATGGGTTGTCGACTTGCTCGACAGCCCAGTTCCATCGCTGTCAAATCCAAAATTATTCGTTGGTAGACCATTTGCTATACAGATGCATACAATACGTGCATTCAATTGTTTTACAGATGCATTTGCATTCCTGCGTCAGCACACAAGTTGTCAAACTGGGCGCAGGGCTTCTACGCGAATAACAAAATAATGATCAGAGACGTGACCAGTGCCGCTATGAGCCATAGCCACAGGCACTTGTTCCTGTACGCTCGCTGGCTGCGCTGCGCCTTAACCAGCTCTCGGGAGCCCTCCTTAGCGCGTTCCGCTGTGGTAGTGATCTGCTCGTCGATCGTGCGCACCTGCACAAGCCATGGTAGGGCAGAGCAAGCTAAATGCCAGGCGTAAAATAGGCGTCCCTTGAACAAGGCTCTGCGCTGGTCATATGGCCTGCCAGAAGCCCCGGCCGTGAAGATGTCCGTCAAGCAAAAAGTGCGCAAGAGAGGTTTTGCACTGAGCTTGGACAGTGTCTTGGCCTCGCCCAGTCCTCCATTCCCAGGCGATACCGTAGTACACACACTATGTTAGTGACCGTACATTGACCGCGTCCATTTCCGCACTCGCACAGCTTTGCGTCTACTCTCGTTCGCCACCCAAGCAAAGTCAGGCCCCGTCTTTGCCCATCGCACTCCTCTCACCTGCACCCCCTGGTCGTTGATGAGCACTGCCAGGTCCTGGAACATCTCGTTCACCTCGCCAATCTGCACAGACACAAACAGAACATAACAGATGCGTTGAGCTTAGTGTCCTTCATCAAATTGAAACAATGCTGTGTGAACTACTGTCACGTCATTGCAGACTATAAGCAAGCGCATGACATGAAGACAAAGTGCACAAGAAGTGGCCACGCATACAGAACACAGATTACACAGTTTGGTTGAAGTCTTCACCAGATGGAGAACACTGCTAGTACCAAGTGGGCCAAATGCACAAAGTGAAGACACGAGAAGACACAGGCGCACACATCAAACCCTCGCCGATCTACACACATAAAACACACTCTAAGGCTTCATGATGGTGCGCGTCATCAGATTTTGGCACTATCCCGCAACTGCAGAACATAGACAAGCACACTGGGTAGTTGCAAGGTACACGTGCCCCACCTGATGAACAATATCGCGTATTCCCGCGTCCCGCTCCGCAATGAGCGCCTCATTGTGCGCCATCTCCGCTTCCCTCGCCAGCAGCTGCTGCGCTTGCTGCGCCTGGAACACCAACAAAACAACACAGGAGGGTCAGATATGCATGGCACAGACAAGCAAGGTGCACAGCTAACAAGCCAACCAGAAATGAGAACCAGTTTGCTTACCATGTAAAGGACAGGCAAAGCAGGGCGCATGCGGTGCAGCGTGCATGCCCCTTGCACCCGGTGTCCCTGCCCCTGCCCACTGAACTTCCATTGG
>QAXH01005458.1:3002-28635 GCA_004335635.1 Chloromonas sp. AAM2
GCATAATCGTGCAAGGCATCCATGCGTGCATGCATAATCGTGCAAGGCATCCATGCGTGCATGCATAATCGTGCAAGGCATACGTTGTAACGTAAACTCTGACATGTACAGGATATCAATCACAACTTACTGATCACACACACTGAGGCAGGGCTGTTTCTTTCGTGTCCACGCACAACAGCGTGTCCCAGAAGTAGCATTACACCGTGTACCAACAAGCCCTGTTCATTTGGTTGTTGACCAACACACAGACTCTTTATACACACACACGCACACGCAGCAAGAAACGTAGCGTATATTCATCACACAATAGTTCCTGTCAGTAAATAGATCAAGGCACACGAACAGTCACCACATGAACCCGCCAAATTGTCCCAGAACTGGCAAACATCTTTGTTTGAAATGGCAGGAACCCAGTTGCGATTTGCTTGCGTTGTACAGCATGTCCATTACGCACACCATTCCAAGAGGCTGACAATTTAGCATAGAGGCTGACAGGTGGGTGAAAAGTCGCGGAAAACGATAGAAGCGAACGTAAAGATGCCATGTACACATGCATGAGCCAGAGAGTCAAAGGGAATCAAGGGTAAGCGTGGTCAAGTGTAGGCTGTCCTCAGTTGTGTGCTATATCATGCCCGACTCCTGTGGGAATCGATCATCCTCCGCGTCTTCAGATGCATACATGGCCTCATCCATCAGAACCTCCGCCATTTCCTCGCCCTCCTCCACATCCCGCTCAATCCCATCGCCATCCCTGTCGTGCCGCCCCGCCACTCCCACGAGCCGCCCCCACGCGCCCCGCTCAATCCGCTGCAACTCACCGTCGTCACTCCCTCGCCTTGTGTCCTCCCGCTCCCGCCCAACCCGTGCCCCTCGGCCCGCATCGCCATCCTCGCTTCCTCGTGGTAAGCTTTCCACACGCTCCCGCCCCCGCTCGCGTTCCCGTCCAGCCCTGCTTTCCTCACCGTCTCCCTCGTCCCGACCCGTCCTGCCGGCCCCGTCATGCCGCGGCCCCCGGCCCACATCACCGTCCCCTCCGTCCCGCCTGCCGCCCTGTTGTGCCCTGCCCTGGTCCCGCTCGCCCCGCCCAGCCCTTCTGCCCGCCAGCGGCGCGTCCGGTCCGTCCCCGTCACCCCGCAGATGGTCTAGATCGAGGAAGGGCCGGCTGGCCTCGTCTTCCGAGGCTAAGAAGGGCGCAGCGGAGTGCGAGCGCGGGCCGCGGTCAAGGGGGGCGCCTGCGGAGGCCTGCCGGCCCGAGATGGGGCCCGCACTCTCATCTGCAAAGGTGCAAGCAACATAGCAGGTAGTAACAACATGCAGAATGATTCCATTGGCCTCCTAAGCCTGAGCGACACCACTTGCCACAGATGTGACATGCGCAAGGGTTGAAATGTAGCATGATATGCATCTGTGTGATCCCCTCACGGCCTTCAGTCAGCAAGAAGTTCTCCGCAACCTAACCATCACGTTGTGTGGCTAGCTAAGCATAGCGTATATATTTTGATCATCATCAGGCATTAGCAGCTTTGCAGCAGGTGATTATGACATGTGTGCTATGGACATGATATGCAGGACATGCACCATGAGATACAAGCATGAGCACTGACTAGACAACCATTCGCGTTCATACCGCATGGAGAAAGACAGTGATCTACTGTGATCTACCAACATGGATGAGGCCTGGAAATGCGTGACTGGTGCACGCTGACGTGTTGCAACGCATGCAAGTTGCAGCAACAATGCATGTTGCGGCCACGGATGAGAGGACCCACACCTTGCATGGGCCTGGCACCCCGCCGATCCCTGGAGTCCTGATCACGGTCACGTGATGGGTCCAACCGCTCCAACCGCTCCCTGTCCCTGGCCCCAGGTGGAGGGGGGTAGGCCCTGTCCCTGTCCCTCCCACGACCGTCACGATAACCGCCCCGGTCTCGGTCCCTGTGACAGAAACGGTCAGTGAGCAAACAGTCAGACAACACTGCGTGATGCTGCTCCAGTCTGGCAATGCTGCCAACAGACTTGAACAAGCCAGATGAAAGATAAAAGGCAGGCTGCCGGTGGACTACCGCGCTCATCTAGCATGACATCACTCCTGTGTCTGTCTCTGACCAAGTACATGGTTTGCGCTTCTGTCAAGTGGGAAAACCTTGAGCTCTCACCTGACATCTCTGTCCCTGCCGTCCCGCCTGTCCCTGTCCCGCTCCCTGTCCCGCTCAGGCCACCGCCCATCCCGCCGATCCTCGACAGGCCGGTCTCTGTCCCGGTCCCTCCGGCCGCCACCCCCTCTGTCCCCGCCGCGCCTGTCCCTGCTCCTGCTCCTGCTCTGGCTACGCCGGCGGCCCCGCTCCCCTCTATCCCGCTCCCGGTCCCGCCTGTCCCGGCTGCGGCTCCGGCCGCTGGTGGCCCCGCCATCCACCGCCTTCCCGCCTTGCTCTCGGGACACGCCGCCCACACCCTCGTCCTTATCCCGTCGGCTTGCGGGGCTGCTCTGATCCCCGCGCTTGCTGCCGGGCGGGCTGGGTGTGCCGTCCCGCTTGACGCTCGGACTGGCGTCACGTTTGACGCTGGGGCTCGCTTCCCGCTTGGTACCCCGTGGGCTGGCGGGCTTGGCTCCCGGGCTGGTCAGGTCCTCAACGACCAGAGCAACGGAAGAGGTGATGATGCTGCTCTGCATCACAGAGTAAAGCAAAAAACTCATCTGATCAATTAGAAAGAAAGTTAGAAACACTGGTAGCAACAATCGTTGATGTAATGAGCTTCATGCGCAACGTAAGAGCATGCTGGTTACTAATACATTTCCATGCATACCTAAAAATCAAAACGTCATAAGCCCTCTGCCTTACTTCCACTGGTGGTGGTGCTGGTAGCATCACAGGCATTGCCTCGCCCCACAGCTTGTTGATGTCCACTCGGGGCATCTGGTACAGGCGGTGGAGAGTGCAAACTACCTCCATCACCTGCACGGGACAAGGTGCCACAGCATGGGTACTGGCAGGCCGATTTTGTTCACATCAGGCGATGCGGCTGCTGCTGTGGCACCATCGCAAATGGCGATTCCAGATTCCTGGAGTGCTGCGGTTACGATTGGCCTCAATGCTACCAAATGTTTTGCTTAAAAATGATGCTAAGTGCATGATAGCTGGCAAGCCTGAAGTGAGCATCCCAGTTTGTTTGACTTGCACTGTTGAAATCTATATCTGGGTAATAAGGAAAACTCTCCCAATGTAAAACGACGTGCTACAGACAGCATGAGATTGTTGAACATTAAGTTCCAGTCAGCTTCCAAATGATGTGTTGCCCACAGCCACCTGCTTTGAAGACTGTCGAGCATGTGCCTCACCTGGTCAGTCCTGCAGCTGAACGTCTCCCACCAGGGCATCTCCTCGGGCAAGGGCACCTGGGAGCAGCAACCCATCAGACAGCGTCCACTTCAGGGCATTCACACGTGCCAATGCATGCAAAGCAAGCAGCTCAGCAGTTTACGGATAAGAAAGCTGTTGCAAGACGCCTTGAAGTAATTTCTTGCTGAGGATCGTGTGCGACACCGGGCAAGCAACAGACATCATGTGCGGATCCAATTGTTTACATGTAGAAATGTGATTGCATAACTCAACGATGGATGCATGAAGAGGCATGAACACACACACATGGGCCCGTGCGATGCACAGCATGCAACATGCTCATAGCCTTACTTGCAGGCGCCTGGCAGCATAGAAGATGACGCCGGATGCAATCACCTCACTCTTGAACCGCACACAGAGTGTGGTGCGCAAGCTGCAAGGAAACGCAAAAAGAAGAAGAGTCTGGGCTGATAGCGAGTCAAGCAGGCAGGCAAAGCCAGTCCAGGGCACAAACGCATTGCCGGTAACCATTAACACAATGAACTGCCCACATTAGACACCAACATGATCAGTGACCGTACAGAGAGCCCAGGCTGGAGCTGCATGGAATTGCACAGTCCGACTAGCTCTGTGGGCTACTGGGTGGACCGAAAGTTGACAGGAACGTCCATGAAAATTGTCGCATGGGGACAGCACCTGTTGCATAGTGACATTAAGGTGCTGACCCCGCCATGCCGCCCCACATGCCCAAGTATCACAACAGCCTCATCAGTGCTCATGCCGCCTGTGCAACCTATCTGCCCGCGCCGCCTCAGCATCCTGTCACACACGCGGACTTGTCAAACGCCCCGATATCTGCCTCTATGCCCCTGCGTGTTTCACTTGCCGTTTTCGCATTCTTGCCTTGCCTTGCCCTTTTTTTCTTGCCCCAGTAAGGCGGAAATCTCACTTGACTTGAATCTGCCAGCGTTAAGAATTTGAAAGCTTACCATGCCCTGAACATGACACGCTGACCTAATCCTAACTGTGTCTTCAGGTTCCCCTGGGCTCCACTAACCTGTCATTAGCTATGTTCCAGGCCTCCTGCAGCAGTGGCTGGCCTGCGTTGAGCACCTTGGCGAGGCTGATGAGCAGCTTGTGCGGGTGGTCGCAGTGCAGGATGAACCCGAACACGCGCAGAATATCGCGCTCATACTTGATAATGGCCTCCTTCGCCTTGCTGTAAGCCTGGGTAAGGGAGAGCAAGGCAGAGGTTGACCAACGTTTCAAGTTTAGAAGAGCATGATCTTGCGTGTGATGCATGCGAAACATGTGCGTGTCCAAGTACGATTCCTGGAAAAGTGGATGGGAAACTACCTAGCATGCCACTGCCAAGTGAGATGAAACTGCCCCAAAAACAAGCAAAACCAAGGGAAACGACAGTCAGAACAGAAGGTGCAACAGTGCAAGGCGGTTGCACACGACCTCAAAGCCGTTGCAGCCCTGCATGGGCAACCACCAGCTTGCATCAAGCACGTCACAATTCAGGCCTGCCGTCCGTGCACATGCCAGCACTTGAAGGCAGCATGCATGCCATGCAAGCATTACAGGGCTGCGCGGGTCAATCCAAGCCTCATCTGCACCTACGATGTCTGCTCACCTCAGTGCCGTGCTCAATAATCCTAGGCTGCCAGCCCTCCTGCGGGTTGGGGTTGCTCTTGCGCCTTGCTAGTCGGTCAAATACGAGGATTAGATCATGTAGCCGTATGTTTGTACACTCCTCCAGCTTCACTGCTAGGTACGTGGCAGCAGCAGCCAGCTTCTGCAGCGTTCACGCGCGACATGCAGCGGTTGTCAACCACCAGCATGGAGTCCTGTCAGCACAGCGCATGGAGCAGCAGGGATGCTCATGCCATGGTTGCATGCTTTGTGGTACAGGACCCCTCGACTTGTGCATGCAAAACAAGGAGTTGCCACATAAAAAGAGTGTGTGTGTCAGCAAGGGCCCATGCTGTCAGCGCGAACCAAGGCAACGCCGTTTGCATGGGCCCACTCACTTTGACGTTGTACTGCTTGAAGCTCCGCTTGCAGTAGAATCGCTGCAGCAACACCTGACCTGTCGCCGCTACCGCTTGAGGGCAGTTGAGCAGGATCGTGGCCTCTTGGACCATCTGTGCCCCGAAAAACCGCAGGGCGGTCTCTGCTTCCGCATCCAGACCATCTGCACGCGACGGGCTGTTCTCCAGCTCCTCGTCGGTCATGAAGAAGTTGCCCTCTGAGCCGCACAGCATTTTTAAGTCGTTTGCTGCCAAACAGCTGGTTGGCCCAGTTCACCAGCTCATGCGAAAGCTTTACATGGAAGCTCGCACCTCACTCCTGCACTTGTGTTGTTAATCAAGCATAGGATAGCTGTAGCAAAATGCCACATTGAAACCACATACAGTATGACAAAGCTGTGAGAAGAGTGACATCCTCATGAAGAGAGTCCCTTGCAAGACGACATCCTCATAAAAACCAAGAAGTATTAGTTCGCGAGTCATGGTTATAGCCCTGCACTCGAATCCGACGTTCCCGTTGGTCGAGCATGCATGATCAGAGCAGGGTATGATCTGAGAAGCATTGCATATCCACATGCGCATTGTTACACCGGCTTGCGAGGACATCCAGCATATTGGATGTGCATAAGCCATAAAACGGTATGGGCACGAATCTGGTCCGAGCACTGTCAAGCATTCAAATAGATACAGTTCAGGCTCGTCGACCTGTGCTGTTGCCACTACAGCAGCTCAGTCCATGCTCGTCGACCTGTCATGCCTTCAAATCACTAGCGGACACAGCTGTCAATCACACGCGTGTTTGAATCGGATCCATTGAGCTTTAGGCCGTGGAGGCCAGCTCCCGGGCAACCTTCTGGATGGCTGGTGCTGCCTTGACAATCTCAGCAGCGCACTGGCGACCTGCACAGACGCACAGCAAACAAATGCACGAAGTTTCTATGTCAGTGCCCGATCTTGCACTTACGTCTCAGTCTTGATACAGCAGGTGCATACATTGCACATTCTCATACCGGCCCTGGCCATGCAATCTCAGTCCTTGAACACGCAAGCAACATGTGTGAGTGTGCTTGCACTCACCAGACAGTGTGGCACCCTCCATGGAGTCAATGTAGTCCTGCTTCGTGTACGACCCTGCCAGGAAGAAGTTTGGCACTGGCGTGGCCTGATCCGGACGGTAGGGGTCCATGCCTGGTGCCTCCAGGTACAGGGACTGGGACACCTTGACGATGCTGTGCCATGTGTTCTTCAGGCCGCGAGCGCTGGGGAACAACTGACGCACCTGCAGGCAGTGAGCATCGACAAGAGCAGGCTCAAGTCCTGGCCTGGTTTGGCCACAGCGTCACAAGCTCAGTCCTGGCAAAGCAGATATAACCTGAGGTCGTAGCTTGACAGTCCTGCTTGAATGGATCTGTTTTCAATCGCAGTAGGCACACGGTGGACCATGCACACTGGCAGGCTCTTCAACCACATGTGCAATAAGAAGCCACCCTTGGTTGTGACGCGCTGTCCCTGCTGCTGCCCACCTGTCGGTCTGTTTCTGCCGCAATACGCTCATTGGTCCAGGGCATGTACGGCGCCGCGGGCGTGATGACGCACTGCATGAGCGATCCCTGGCCCTCCCTGAAGTACTCCATGGGGGAGACCAGCGCCAGGTCGGCGAAGCAGGAGAAGAACACGTCAGCGCTGTACAGCAGGTTGTCCAGACCGGCGGCAACCTTGAGGTCCTTCACCTGCAGCGGGCATGGTGCACACCAGGCGGGCATGAGTTGCACATGGGCTGCACATGAGTTGCACATGGACTGCACATGAGTTGCAGATGGGCTGCATGGGTTGCACATGGGTTGCATGGGTTGCACATGGGTTGCATGGGTTGCACATGGGCTGCATGGTTGCATGGGTTGCACATGGAGTGCATGTGGCTCAAGGGAATGGCATTGGGTCCTCACCTTGCTCTTGTCCTGCATTTCTGTCACCCAGCCATCATATCGGAGTTGCACTGTGATGACAGGGACGCCCACCTGCGCAAAACACGGCAAACACATCAGATAATTAAAAACAACTGTATCATCTGGCATGCCTTACCAGTACATGTGCATCAGAATGTCAAGTGAGCAGCCGGATGCATATGGCTTTGGGCAGACCTGCAAACGCCATGTCCTGGCGATAGCATATCAACAGCTAACAGTGCTCACCAGCTTGTGGATGTTGTCAAACAGGGGGTAGGAGCGCCACGCGGAGGGCAGGAGCCTCTTGGCCCCGGGCACGTCCAGGGCCGCAACGTAGGCGTCCGCCCGGATGAGCTGCTCCTTGCCCTCGGGTCCCACGCGCAGACCCGTCACACGGGGTTTGCCGTCGGGCCCAGCCGTGTACAGCACCTCCCTGTGAAGCACGGGCATGACAATACCATATAATTGATGTAGTATATACCGTAAACCATGTGTCCAGGGCTTGCCATCAGGACCATTCTCGTGCAGGACCTCACTGTTGAGCACGGTCATGAAGCAGTGCTGGGAAAGGCTGCTTGATGTCATGAAGGCCAAAGCACGGTTTTGGGTGGGTTGATATGATGTAAATGTGAGTGCCTAGCCCTGCCTTCACTTCACATGGCCTCCATTGGCAGGTGGAACCAGAGTAGCCTCACCCCTGCTCTCTCTTTAAGGAAAGCTCGCCATACCTGACCTTCCGCAGAACCCCTCCACACAGGTGCCAACCAGTCCTGACTCGCTCCCCTGTTACCCCTGTCCTTGTGACTCACTTGCAGCCTGTTCGCAGATGAATGCGGCCTCCCTTGGACTCAACGTAGTCCGTGATGGGCTTGAGCAGGCGCTCCGCAGGCGAGCCGTTGAGCATGCGCAGCACACTGGCGTCCGTCTTGGTGGCAAAGAATTGGAAGATTGTCAACATGCACCGAGCGCTGATGTCCTTGCAGTCCAGGAAACCAAGGGCGTACGCTGCAAGCACAAATGGTAGGCTTAGAGTTTGTTGCCAAGGGCTTCAGCCATGGGCTGTTGGCTGCCTGAGAAGAACCATGCAGACCATGCTGACAAACTTGCCGCATGCTGTTCCAGCTTCAGCATCTGGTCTGTCATTAAGGCATGCCTTCACCGCATGCAGTATGCTTGCATTGAGCAGCCCAGCATGCCCCTCGCATGGCAGCACATGGGCATCCACACATGCCTAGTCTCACCAATGGGGTCCCACATGCGCTTGATGGACTGCATGCTGCCTCCATGCGACGTAAACCAGTCCTGGAACGACACGTTGTCCAGGGCCCTGATATCCCGCATGCCTCCCTCAGGGTCAATGAGCGACCGCACGATGGGGCTGGTGCCCAGGGCTAGTGCGTTGGCGGCCTTGTCTGTGGGGGAGAGTTGGGGGGTGGTGAAGAATGCCTTCAGCCCTGCATACATGACACATGGGTGGGCTGGTTTGTACGTGGTATACTCAGCTTAGTATACACATGGCAGCGGCTTGAGCCTGCCAGACATTTGCACACGGTCATCACTGTGCAACCTTGACGCGCAAGCGGCCCCTCTTGTGAAGTGTGCTGTCTCCCTTTTCCAGCCCTGTGACATTCCCTTCCTGTATTTACCCCCGCTGTTCAGACACCCAAACTGGCCAGCATGGGCTGGCCGGACACCCTCTGCATGCCCTTCCTGCATCATGCCCCTCCCATGGCTACACCTCCTCAAGCCTCACCGTGGAAAGGCGCTCCAATCTTGGTGTCGCCCAAGAACATTCGGAAATCCAGTTCTCTGACGTCCCCATCATTGTTGCAGAAAGTATGTGTGTGCTCCTTGACTAAAAGGTTTTCAAGCACGCCACACTTGGCCATCAACCGGAAGAGGTTGTGGTAGCAACCAAAGAAGACGTGTAGACCCATCTGAAGTCAAAGGGTGCGGGCAAAGCACGGCGTTGCAAGGCTGAGGCAAAGGTCAATGATGCCAGCATGGTGCGTACAAAGGTGCATGCTGGATGGGTTTGGTAGCCTTCCTTTACGCAGAAATGCTGCGTACCTCAATGTGGTTGCCATCCTTGTCCACATAGGAAGCCACCTTGCCGCCAATGAATGGACGGCCTTCGAAGATGTCAACCTCGTACCTGCGGCCCAGTAGCCGGACCAGAATTGAATGCATGGCATACCATCAATCGTACCCGCTGAACATGTGCGAGGGCATGCGGCTGCAAGGTTTATGCGAGCTGCTTACCCTTGTTCCAACAGCTCAACAGCTGTTGATAGCCCTGCCAAGCCGCCACCAACAATGGCGACCTTCAGCTTAGGTGCACCCTACACACAAAGAAAAAATAGCATGGATGGTCAGTATCCGTCGCCGGCCAGCTGGGCAATTGGCACGCCCATTTGGCTTAATTCAGCGTCGCTTGTATCTGATAAACGACTCACCGGCGCGGGTGGTGCAGGCTCGTCTGGGTAGAGAGAGCGCAGAGGTGCATCTTTCAACGCCACGGCGCTCACATCCTTGACTGTCTTCCTTGGTGCACTTGCTGGGGGCGCAGGCGGTGCTGCAACAGCTTGGCTGCGAACTGCAGCCAGGAGGTTGCACAAATGGATCGTGTCTCTGACCACATTCCGATCCACCCATCTCCTGCCACGGCAGCGACTAGTGGCGGGCACCTTTCCAGCATCCGCACCATTTACACAGGGTCGCCGGCCGATGTTGCATGTGGATGACCTGGAATGTCTGCGGTTCAGGCAGCCCTGGCTTTGCATGCTGCCCTGGAGATGCATGGCTGCAGAGGTGGTCGTGACCTGCACCGATCGACCTGAGAAGCAGTGATGCGTGAAGCTAAACAGTCACAGTCTGCAGTGGGCACACTGTTTGGGCTGCATGCACAATTGTAAGTTCGTTGGTCGTTTTTCCAAAAGGCGCAAAGGTGTCGACTCAAGCTTTTTGCTTTCGGCAGGACTCAAGCCACAGTAGCCAACCGTAGAAGTCATAATGGCCATGTCGAAACCTACAGCCAATGCTGTCGATGTCAAGCTGCAAGGCTGGAGCGGCGCGCAAGTCGAGAAGGCTGTGCAGTCACTGCTTACGTTCATAGGCAAGCAGCAGTCCAACAGCAAGGACCTGCTAGGAGAGGATGACGAGGTGGGAGGGAAGAGCAGTATTAACAATGTCTCGGGCTGCCGGTGCCGGCGCCGGCGCAGCATGTGCACCCTGGTGATGTAACCCTAGCCTCCATGCGGCCGGTCCGCCAGCAGGTTCATCACTGCTTTCCTGCAGATGCTCTACCTCCAGCTCAGCCTAAAGAAGATGCCTCTGCAGTCCCGCAAGGACAAACCAGTGCCCTTGCCACTACCCCACCCCATCTTGTCCCCAGACGGCGCAGAAATCTGCCTGTTTGTCAAGGACCACAAAGGGGAGGGGCACAAAGAGGCCAAGCGGAAGCTGGAACAGTTTGAGCGCAAGGGCGGGGTGGCCAAGGTGGTGGGGCTCTCCAAGCTCAGAACCAAGTACGAATCACACGAGGCGAAACGAGAATTGTGCAAGCTCTACGACCTCTTTCTCGCTGACGAACGCATCCTACCCAGCTTGCCCAAGTTGATAGGGAAATCGTTCTTCAAGAAGAAGAAACAGCCCATCCCAGTGGACTTGACAGTCAAGGATTTCCCAGCCCAGGTGGGTGGTCACAGATATTCGGGGAGCAGTGCTGACCGTTGGCAGTGGTAGACATGGAATGTGAGGCGCGCTCTATCGCTGTGGGTGATTGGCTGTCAGGGAAGCAAGTGCGAATGGCAGGTGTAATGGCAGAGGCGGGTGGGACTTTTTGTCAATGACTGTTGATTGTGAAGTGATTGTTGGGAAAGCAAGTGCGGATGGCAGATGACAGGCAGCTGAAACAGGTCTGGTCGATACATATGCATTCACCTTGCCACAGGCAGCCGCAAATATTAGCTGGCAGCTGCCTAGGTTGCACAGCACGCAGCACAAGTTCCAGGTGGCAGCTATTGAGCTGACAGGTTGCACTGAGCGGTATGACAGTGGCTTCCATACGACTCAGCAGGAGGTAGTTGATGATGTTGCAGTGTATGTGCCATTTGTCGATGGAATTGCTTTCTGCGTAATTCAGCCGATCAGATCGGCCCTCTTGGGACCAAAGCACTCAACAGGTGTGACAGCTGTTGTTGCCTTGAATGCAGGTTAAGAAAGCGTGTGCTGCCACCTACTTGTTCAAGAACAGCGGGACATGCATCAACTTGCGGGTCGCTCGCAGCAGCCTAGGCAAGACGGCCATCGCAGACAATGTGCACGCAGCGCTAGTGCAGGCGGTAGAGCACATACCCAAGAGATGGAGCAACATACAGGTGTGTGTGCGCCCCCCAGACGTGTGTGCTTGCATGGCCGGCCAGGCTGTGTTCGCACCCCAAATCTGTAGCCAGAGTAGTCTGATTGAACTTGAGCTCCGAAAGAGTGCATTTGTCTGACTGTTTGTGGCAGGGCAGGATGTGTGCAGCATCTCATACCAGCAACCGAACTCTGGCTAAGCCAGTGAACGTAGCAGGTAGCAGATGCAGGTCATGTATTGCAAACGCACATGAATCTTTTGATTTGACTGAAGATGACGGCGCTAGCAGGCCTCTCCTTGCTTGCGCTGGTTATCATGGTCTCGTGCTACCCTGGTGTCTGAACCTGAGCTAACGCTAGCTCAGCTAATCGCATCAATTGTAGCTAACCAAGCTAACCTGCCCACTGTGCAGGGGGTGTTCCTCAAGACAGCGGACTCCGTGGCCCTGCCGCTCTTCCAGACGCTACCAGACGCGCCCCAGCGGATAGGCATCACAGCAGCAGCCGCAGCACCAGTGGCCCCCCTCCAACCGAAGAAGGAGGCCAAGGTCAAGGCAGTGAAGGAGCCAGCCAAAGGGGCAGCCAAAGTGGCAGCACAGGTGTGTGCAAGCGTGGATGTTGGTGCACTAGCGATGTGTTGCTCTGCCAGGTAGGTGTTGTTGTTGCATGGCCTTCAGGGATCACAGCAGGGGCCCAGGGGCCCGCATGCATCGATCTAGAACGCTCGCAATGCTGTGTATCACTGTGTTGCTCTAGCAGACACCCGACGCGGCAGAGAAGGGCCTGCAAGTCTTTGAGCTTGCATGTCCGTGCAGTGAGGCAGACATAGCCAGTTGAGTTTCACCTTACGTCATGAGAGCTGATACCAGCGACGTCGGTGATTTTGATCATGTAGGTTTTTGACGTACAGGTCGAGAATGAATGTTGGGCGATGCCATGCAGGTTGTGTCCAAGGTGGTAGCATCCAAGGCAGCAGCACCCCAAGTAGCGTCCGCAGCTACATCAGCCGCTGCCAAGGCCGCAGGCAAAGCTGTTGAAGCTGCTGAGAAATCCACAGGCTTGACAGGCGGGAAGAAACGGACAGTGGCGCAGCAAGCCAAACCCTCATCCGCCAAGCGTCAGAGTCAATGATGCTTGGATGGCATGTCACCAATTGTTTGGACTGTTCTGTTCTGTTCTGCAAGTAGGAATGGCGGGCATTTGTTCCGGAACAATGGATCGACGCTGAAGTGTTGAAAACCAGGAATTGTGGCAAACTGACCTTGTTGCTATCCATCTGCCTATGATTTGTGTGGGAACTCATTCATTGACAATCAATTATCAGACGATGAATATGTGCAGCTGACCATGACCTGTTCTGCCCAAGACTGCGTGGCCAAATTGGCGGACTGCCTATGACAATCATTGAATGGTACGATGATTTTGTTTTGCCCAGTGGCTGCTGATATGGCTCGCTGGGCTCCTGGATATCCGGCTGATCACTGGGTGGGGAGGAGTATTGGCATGTAATGGCAGTTCGCCAGTTCTGGGACAATTTGAAGGGTTCCTGTTTGGAAGGTGCATTTTCCCAGGTGCAATTGACGCACATACGAATACATCCGTGTTTGCCTGACACACATAGTATGCCCACAGTCCCTGTGAGAACCACGCACAGCTAATTGCACACCAAGGCTGCGCCCCCACAACGGGCACTTACAACACCAGTTCCAGTGACGTTTTCAAAAATTGTCCCAGAACTGGCAAACTTCTTTTTTTGGGTAACCACCTGGCTTTCACCAATCCAAGAAAAAAAGAAATTTACCGGTTGAAAAGACAGGGGTGCCGAAGTTGTCTGTTGTGCCCTTGCATGAAGCTGGTTTGTGAGAGGAGAGAACGGCAACTAGCACGCCTCACACAAGTAGAGCGTCGGGCTGTGTTGCCGAACATTTTCTAATGCATGATGCAAATGATGGTTGCTGCCCTGGCCTTTCCGTCCCGCCACTGCCCATACATCTTTGCAACCTGAGCAGCTCGTGCTGCTGTCATTGTGTGTATGTGCATTGCCCGGGATTTAAGCCCCGATCCGGTCATCGTAGAGGGATCGCCATAATGTAAGCGGTGTCATAAACAACTCATCAACAGTTGCTGCGTTGTTCTTGAATGAAGAATGCAATCTGCAACTCCAACTAGGTGAGATCTGCACACTGAACCATACATGACCACATACCCAGGCGTACACAGCCATACAGCCATCCATACCAGAGTGGTAACGCTCAGGTACAAGGCGCGGGAGCGGCACAAACCGACTGAACCACGCTATACTTGGCGCAGCAGGGTGCAAACGTAGCGACCTTGAGCAGGATAGCTGCATCACATTGCCAGAACAAACAAGGCTGACATTCGCCATCGCACGACATAATGCTCTGGAGCATCTGCCTTGGTAAACATGGGCCAGGTACACAATTTATTCATATTGTAATGTTGCAGATTATGAGCGGGAGCGTCTCCGGTGGCTACTGCGCCCCGTTGACCCCCATCCCGCCGCACCCTCCCGCCCTCAAAGGTGTTGGATGGCCACAGCACACTGAACGTGCTACAGTTTTGATTGGTTTCTCGCCATTGGACCGTCAGCAGTGATCGCCAGGGGATGCGGCGGCTGATTCGAATTGGGCGCAAGGTCGAATCTAATTAGCAGTAGTGCCATCGGGCTGATGCACGCAGCACGTGCCGTGACACAGGCAGATGCCGCAATACAGAATTTCACAGCGTCACAGCATCGTCTGCTTTTATGAGGCTCCGCACAGTCAAGCAAGTCACAAGAGTTGCACGTTGATGCCACCCTGGATATGTCCGCCGACAGCATGAAATTGACTTGCATCGTGCGACATCTGTGCTCGCACGGTGTTGTCACCATAGGTTAGTCAACAGGGAAGAGTGTGACATGACGAGTGAGTTCCCACCCCCGCATGTGTGGAAGAGGTGTCCTACACCGCGAATTCTTCCACAGTTTACCATCCCTGGCTGAGCTTGCCATTAAACGAGTCCAACTTGTTATCTTCAGCGCTCATCCACTTTGCGCTCAGCGCTAAAAGCACAACTTGTTCATAGCGATGCCTCGCATCTCAGCACCCTCCAAGGATGCAATTGCCGCACAGCCCAGGGCTTTCGTTCTCAGGCAGCTGATGAACCCTACGCCTGATGGCAGCGTTTCATCTGAGGTAGGCTGATGACAACGCGCGCCTGCTTTTTCACAGTCTTGAAGACATCAATGCACTCGCAATCGTCTCTCGCCATGCCTGCTGCCCTGGCAAATTCAAATCTGAGCACCATGGAAAATTAGTGGCCGACGATGGTGCCTCACGACACGGCACCGCCTTCAGAATTAGCCGCCAGGCAGTTATTGATCGAGTCTGACGTAAATCATGTGGCCACGAATTTATTTTTTGCATTCGCAGGCTTTCCAGACCCTCTTGAAGCAGCATAGCGAAGCCAAGGCTGCAGGAGAAGGTGATTACAAGTCTCTTCGCTTATCTTGCACTCGGTACTTGCATGCCATGTTCACAGAAGGTGCTGCTGTGCATGTGGCACACCTACATGGCCTTTGCCCTGCATGCACAGACATGAGCTTTGAGGAGTTCGCTGCCCTTTTCCACAAGCCCTCTAGCACCGCTGAGAGTGGCGAGGGCAACTGCATTGGTTATGCAACCTTTGGCGCTGACCAGCCACTCAAGCCATGGAGGTTTGCCAGGAGGGACATGCAACCCACAGATGTGCGCATCCAGATTGCGTATGCGGGCATTTGCCACAGGTATGTATGAGATGAATGGTGACCTGGATGATGAATGCTGGAGATGAATGCTGACCTGGTTGATGGTGAATCCGGAGCTCACACACTGTCTTCAGTTACTGGTACAGCCAACAACGGCGTTGGGCAGTTGACAGGCTAGACAGACTCATCTTGTGCAGCATACTGTCTCATTCTTGTGAAGCGGTGCAAGTTGAGGGCAATGATTGCACTTCAGATCATTAGTTTTCAACACCCTTTGTCAGTCAATTGTCAGTCACTCATCACTGCAATGTTCACTCAATCTTCTTTTGCCCCCGCAGTGACATCCACCAAGCCAAGAACGAGTGGAAGGGCACCACATACCCTATTGTGCCAGGTGTGTAGCAGCTTGGTTGAGAATTCGCTTACTCCTCCACGCGCTGTTGGACGGCTGCTGTTTGCCCACATTAGTCGGCGCTGAACAGCCAGCCTGTCATTGCGTTTCGTGCTGTTTTTCTGGTTGTGGTGCTTTTCTTGTTGCCCAGCTGCACTGAAGTACCACTGGCTCTATTTGCCTTCTGCATCACACCCCAGTATGTCCTCACTTGTAGCACGCCAAAAATCGTCATTGGCAGCCGTGTGACAAGTCAAAGGACGCCTTCTTGCGTGGGTAGCCGCCATGCGTCTACGCATGCCATTCTCAACGCACACGCTTGGTGCTCTCCATGCTTCAGGTCATGAGATTGCGGGTATTGTCACCGAGGTTGGCTCTGCAGTGACCAAGTTCAAGGTGGGCGCCTACCACTGTACGCAGTGCCGCAACTGTCAAAACAGGGCGGAACACACTTTCACATGACAGCTACGCTAAGAAGAGCCCAGTGAATTCTGAGAGGAAAACAGGGTAAGCTCAGGACAAGCTGCGCCACTGAAAGAGGGCAAGTAGTAGATCCGAGCGGCCAGTCAATGCAAGCTTATGTGGCAAACGAAGAGCTTCCTCATGCACAGTGTGCGTTCAATACCAACACGGACAAGCAGGGAACACCAGGACCTGGAGGAATGTTGGCCAGTTTACAGAGAGAGTTATACTCCTCAGCCCACAGGCGGCTGTCCGTTGAACAGACAGTTGATGGACACATGATTGCGCAGACTGGTCACGTGTGTTTGGGCTTCAGGCCTGCTTCAGGTCTCTGAAGGTGAAAGGCGTGCGCTTGTATGTTTGTGGTTCAGGTTGGCGACAAGGTCGGTGTCGGCTGCCTGGTCAACTCGTGCCAGAAGTGTGACCAGTGCAAGGGAGGCTACGAGCAGCACTGCGATACGGGCGGCTCTGTGGGCACATACAACGCCAAGGATGTGTGAGTGACATCATGTGTGCAACGGCACGTGCATCATGGGTCAAGTTGGACACATTTCAAGTGCCACGTGCCGATTGCATGCACGTGTATGGCTCAGCAGTCATGCAACCAAGTACCCCTTTGGACGTGCATCCACACAATTCATGACACTGCAAGCTCACACTACATTCCTTGTCCTGTCTTGACCCATAGAAGGATGGTAGCACGGTGGTTGTGGCAGAATTGTGCAAGGCATCCATGCTGTCTCATGCGAATGTGTAGGGATGGCACCATCACGCGCGGCGGTTACAGCACCCATGTGCTTGTTCATCAGAACTTTGTGCTGCACATCCCCAGCAAGGTTCGCTTTGAGGACGCAGCGCCGCTGCTGTGTGCAGGCATCACGGTGCGTGAGAGGGTGTGAGTGGTGTGTGACAGGGTGTGACTGACTTATCATTGTGTCACATGTGGTCATATTGCGTGTTTGATGTGCATGAATCGGAGCATGACTCCACGCCAGCCATGCACGCCTTTTGCGCATACCTCGACATAAGAATTATCTGTGCACGTGCTTGCAGGTCTACTCGCCCATCCGGAGGTTGGGATTTGACAAGCCCGGCATGCACATCGGTGTCATTGGACTGGTGAGCTCATCACTAGCGTCACAAGACATGAGTCATTAAGGTGGTCTGCCTGCCAACTGTGTATTCCTTTCTTGCAATGGTACTGCACCGCACGCTCATGTGCACAGCGGCTGATCTTTGCTGCAATGCTTGCCTTTTGTGTACTGCATACTGTAGCACGAGCTGACCATTTTGTGGTGGATGCGGCAATCTTGGTCAGACACATCTCAACAGGTTGTCACGTGCTCCATGTGCTGCCTGTTTCAGGGTGGCCTGGGTCACATGGCCGTCAAGTTTCTCAAGGCCATGGGGGTGACCACCACAGTTATCAGCACCAGTCCTCACAAGAGGGACGAAGCAATCAAGGTGCTGGGTGCCCACCACTTCCTGGTGTCACGCGACGAGGAAGCAATGAAGGTGGGCGTAGCAACCGTCTGCCGCCTGGACAAACATTGCCACAAGTGTGCTGATTTGTTGGTCAGCCCACTTGACAAGCACGTGCTAGTGGCGCCATACTGTGTTCACTCACTGTTGTGCCCCATGCTGTCCTACAGCACACGGCTCCATTACACTCATTTGTGCATTCCCCGTCATACCAAGAGTGACGAGCAAGGAGGTGGATGCTGGCTGTTCATTTCATCAGAATGAAGGGGTGATGCAGTGCCTTGTGCGTCCAGAGTCCCAGACGTGTGCTGACTTGTGACCATGTACACACTCGCGTATGCACATGTGTGCCCCCAGAAATGTGCTAGCACCCTGGACGGCATCCTAGACGCCGTGTCCGCCCCCCACGCGCTTGAGCCGTTCATGGCCCTGCTCAAGACAGGCGGCACGCTTTGCATGCTGGGCATACCCGAGACGCCCTCCACTGTGCCCGCTGGCAACCTGGTCATGCGTGAGTGATGCAGCATTGGGGATAACAGCGTCTGGGATAGGTTTGTCGGCTGTGTGTCGCACCAGGGGTGTATCGCCTTGTTCAAAGCCAAACCATAGTCTGCAGCCAAGTATCGACAGACTGTGGCCAGCCACCTCACTTGTACTGCCCATTACCAGGCGTAATGAAGGACAGAAGCCTTGCATAGATAATGCAAGCGTACAGTGCTACAGATGCCGCCAGGTTCATCAACCACCACATGCATCACTCAGAACCAGGGGTCAAGAACCAGCAGTTTGAAAGCGCGACTGAAATTCATCGTGTCTTGCTTACATCTGGCCACAGGCCGCCAGGTGCTGACTGGCTCTCTAATTGGTGGCCTTCCAGAGACACAGGAGATGTTGGTGAGTTGGACAGTTTCAAACAGGCTGCAACACTGCATTAGGTAACCACTCTCAACCGCGTGCCGGCGTGCCGGCGTGTAGAGTAGACTGAATGCAAGTTTTGGGCAAGCAAGAAGAGCCCAAAAGCCAAGCAGGCTTGAAGCATTAGCACGTTTGCAGGAAACAAGAGACGGAGACATAAGGAGCATCCATAGCTGGCCCATGGGACACAAGGGAGGGATCAAGTCCTATTCGTTTTCAGCCTGTCAAATAGGGCTATTGGAAGGTTGGGACAGGCGCTTGTGTGGAGGCAAGAAGAGCCAAGAACCGCGCCACACATCTTTGCATGCTTCAGAAACATAGCAGCGTTTGGATGAACAAAGTACAGGGTCTGTCTTGATTGTCAATGAGCCTGGGATATGCCAGAAGCAACCCACACAAGCATGGTGTATGCTCAACACTGTCCTTGCAGGACTTCTGTGCTGAGCATGACGTTGCTTGCATGACGGAGCACATCCCTATTGACCAGGTCAACACAGCCTACGACCGGGTTCTCAAGAGTGATGTGCGTTACAGGTGCGCTTGTTGGCTGGATGCGCACTGTTTGTTTTGCTCGGCTGGCGCCCACAGAGCTTAGCTGATTCTCAAATGCCAACTTGAAAAATGCTTTGTCTGTCCTAGCCGCCTTTCTTCCGTACTCCAGGTTGAACCTGAGAGACAGATGACATGTGTTTAGCCCACTGTCACCATGGACAATCTGGTACTGTTTGTTGGTGTGCACTGTTTCAGTCTGAGGATTTTCTCATCTTAGAAGCTAATTACTGCCAGCAACGACATGGGTGTTGTTACATGACGTTCAGTCCGCTTGTTTAATGCGTCCAAAAGAAAATGTGCTTGATTGCGTCACGCATCCTAGCTGTCTGGACCCATTCCAAACCTCTGGCTTTGGTAGTTCAGATGGAAACTTGGGTTCTGTGAGATTTTCAGGACTCGGTGTACCGCAAGAGAATGTATGCAATCGCTAGCATCAACAGTCGGGATGGCGGGATGGATGGAGCACCTACATCATGTTGTTAGTGCCACTGACTGGCAGTGTGCTTGCATCACATGCGTGCAGGTTCGTCATCGACGTGGTTGACTCGCTCTTTGCCTAAGCTGAGCAAGTATCGGCAGTCTGGTCTGGTTGCGCAGATGGAAGTGTGCGTAAGAGATGTATCAGACTCTTGAATGGATGGACTGACGGGTTGGCCAGCAGGAAGCCTCAAGACTTCTGAAAAGATGCAATCAAATACTGAGCACTACGCAACAACATCCCTTGCATCATCACTGCTGACAGATTGTACAAGAGCTGCAATTTTCTGCCGTTACATTGCGAGGTTGGCCACTAATGCGTTACAAGCAGCTGCAGCGAGCGTAGCTGAGAAGTTTTTCCGAAGTGTTGGAGCAGCTGTGGATCATGGATTTTTGTTTTTTGGGGATGTCCGGGAGTACTACTGCAGTAGGGTACAGTAAAAAGCACTGGACGCGCATCAGATACTTCCTAAGAGTCGCAAGCTGGAAACATTCATTGATTAATTGCTTCCGCCGCAATTCTCTGTTATTTCAGCTATCCAGATTCAATGCCTTACACTCAGTGATGACTGAGGTGGAATGGTGGTGTATGAGTTGCAGGATTCATGAAGGTCAAGTGTAATCTAGTGCCTGGATTGTCAGTGGTGCTGTTTTCTGACACTGAACAGTGAATCGTGGGCCATAGCACAGAAATCACCTTTTGATTCTGAGGCCACGACACAGAGTCACATTGTGATTGTTACATTAGCACTGCCCCAACGCATGGAACGAATGCCGACTTGTCAATCGTAGGCCTCAGATGTGAATCGTATGGCGAGAGGCACGGCTCCCACAAAGCAATGTGGGGTGGTTCAGACGCAAAAACGCAGCTCTTTTCGTTGGTGGACTTTGTTCAGGAACCTGCTCTTTTATGGTACTTGTTCAGGAACCTGCTAAAGAGTCAACTGAAGGCTGTGTTTGACGGCGTCCCTGGTGTGACACTTCAATCAAACCTCATTCAACACATTGCAAGACAAGGAAGTGACCATGCAGATTAGCACAGGCGAGAAGCGAGCAAAAATAAGATTGACTGTGCTGATTTTGGGCTCCACGTGGTCTATTTGATCTACTCTGATCTATTTGTGGGGTTACAGCGTCATGTAATGGACGCCTCTCCACAGACTGGTTGATGGTTTCCAGAGCAAACACCAGTGGCCCATGTCTTGCTCAGGCCTTGCGCTTGAACATGACACCTGTGAAGGACTGTTGTGGGATCGACGTGTAGAACAGTGAACGCACGTTTTGTCAGTGCAGTGGCATGAACTGAACGTGCATGGTGTGCTGTTGCGACAGGGATGATCAAGATGGTGAGTTGGAGTGCTTGGTGTCCTAGCCATTGTTTGCCACAGGACTTGAAGAAAAAGATGTTTGTCAGTTCTGGGACAGTTTTCAAGAACCGCACTGGAGCCAATGTGGCGGCACTGGAAACTGGTCAGTTGAGGCACTGCAGTCTATCTTGAGGTTTGAGTGGAAGTTCAAGTGCACCAGGTCACGAATGGTGATGGCTATGCAAGTTGTGGTGTCTCGCAACGGGCTAGGAACCTGGACAGCCTGGGCCACAGCGGAGCAATGATATGTTATTATTGTGCTTACGGCATGCCACTTGCAGAAATAAGCAGGGATCACTACCCAAGTCACCTCTTTAGACGAGTGAGTTCAAGGGACTTGCTGCTTCCCTTGTCTCAAGCCAAGAAGTGCTCCACGTGGTCAAGCCAGGAAAGCACGCTTCGCATCACATAGCAGGACATCAGCAAAAGAGTAAGCTTGGACTCGGGCAGCATGTGTGTGTGCCGCTTGACACTATGAACGCTTTTTCACGCTGTAGAATACAGCAATTAAGTCTCGAAAGCACATATCCAACAAACACTTGTGCAAAAATGATTGATTGGGTCTTTAACCGCATGTCAGGTGTTCTACATGCTGCAGTCAGTCTGGACATCGCAGCCCTAGAAACGGGCAGGCGCTAGCTGCCCTCAAGAAAAATCATGAGAAAGGCCTGGTTAACTTGGTTTCATTACGCTTGTCCCTCGCAAATGAAGTGCCAAATGTAAGCAACGTTCAATTTGATCATTTGGCTCGGTGCTGGTACGACTCCGAGTCGTACATGACCACATACCCAGGCTTACACAGCCATACAGCCATACATACCGCGATCACAACACCGCAGTGACATAACGCTCAGGTACAAGGCGCGGGAGCGGCACAAAACGAGTGATCCCTGGTGCACGCCTCATAATTGCAAGAGTAGCGACTGCATAACCGTGGGCAGCTGCGCAACTGCATGACACTGCTAGGAGACACAAGCATTTCTGCCTTTGTAATCATGTCCGAGGTATTAGGACGTTATCGCCTCTGGAGTGTTCAAGCGGCTTCAGATCACTGCACACTGACTGACCGCGCTACAGTTCTGATGAGCGCGCCCCATCGTTAGAGGTGATTGTCAGGCTCTCTGCATCAGATTTGGCGGCTGATAGAAACTGGCCCATAGCAGAATACCGTACACAGCAGAGTACGGCATACAGCTTGGGCCCGCGCGCTCTTGGGCCTGATCTTGCCAGATTATGCCGAAGCTTGCGATCAGCATTGCGCTGGAATCGAAATCTTGCCACCCTGGACATGCCCATCCGTCACGTGGGATGGATGGCCATAGACGACGGCAATTACGAGACGTCGAGACGTCTTACGTTGGTCTCACTTTTTCAAACGTTGGTATCTACTTTTCGTCGTCTTGGCTCTTCAAAGTTTTGAAGGCCGCCCTTCACTAAGCTACTCCACCGTGGTTATGCTCACGATCTTGAGCATCTCAGCTTTTACTTAAACGAGTCAAACTCGTTATCTACAACGCTCATACACAACGCTCTGGTTACAACTCATCGTCAACGCTCATCCAACTTGCGATCAACGTTGACAGCACACACAGCGATGCCGCGCATCTCAGCCCCTTCCAAGGATGCAATTGCTGCAAAGCCAAGGGCTTTCGTTCTCATGCAGATGTTGAATCCTGCGCCTGACGGCAGCGTGCCATCAGAGGTAGGCTGATGACAACGCGTGTCTCCTTGTGAGCTTCGTGGCATGGATTGCGGCCTGGCAGATATTTATGCAGTCGCCATTGTCTGTCGCCATGCCTGCTCTGCGACTTGGAGGTGAAAAATTCGAGGATGACATGTCCTGACAAACTTACATCTGCGCACGTTGTAAGACGTTCCTTCCACGAGCCAATCAAAAAATGTGGCAAACTGCGAGAATATGGTTGTTGTTAAGGGACACTTGTGCAGCGATCTGAAAGCGCACCACAGCAGCTGTTGTGCGGCCGATATCGGCTAGCTGTAGAGCTCCATATCGTCTCAAACTTTGCAGGGTAGCCCACAAGCGATCCTCGGCTTTGCATGATGGATTTCTACGCAGATTTTGTAGGTTTCTTGGCCAGCAGGTTTCGAGAGAGGGCAAGGGTCCGAAGGCGTTGAACAACTCCGGGATAGAGCACATCGCCAGAAACAATCACAGGTTGTGCCGACGGGACTGCGTGACATGGCATCCACCCGTTTCACGGTATAACTGCAACTCATATGAGTGTCCATGGACTCCATGCACTCGCAGGCTTTCCATACCCTATTGAAACAGCATGGCGAAGCTAAGGCTGCAGGAGAAGGTGATTGCAGCATCCATATGCATGTGCTGAACTGAATATACATGCATGTCGTACATCTCACCCATCTAGCCACCTACCACCACACGCACATCCACACCGCACACTCGCACACTCACACAACCACACACATCCCCCTCCCCACACACAAAACACACTCACGTGCCTGGTCCTGCATGCACAGACATGAGCTTTGAGGAGTTCTCTGCCCTTTTCCACAAGCCCTCTAGCACCGCTGAGAGTGGCGAGGGCGGCTGCATTGGTTATGCGGCCTTCGGCGGTGACCAGCCACTCAAGCCATGGAGGTTTGCAAGGCGCGCCATTCTACCCACAGACGTGCGCATCCAGATCGCGTACGTGGGCATCTGCCACAGGTATGACGAAGTTGCCTGCTGACCGATAACTTGCATGCTCATTTGGATGGGGGTGAATCTGACGCGCGCTGGTCTCCACATGCCACAAGTACAGAAACTGCCATCCTCTTTCTGTTGTCACTCGTAAACCGATAGATATGTTGTGGTAATGTGAACCAACTTCAAATGATGCATGGGGGGTTGAGCTTAACCACCCGGCCTCCTTACTTGCGCCGACCGGCGTCCCCTTTCATTCATTCTTTCTTCCTGTGGTGGCAATGGAACTGCAGTAAGTGACCAGCAGATCCAATTATTTCGCTGTAGCATCAGTCCCAGCTCCCCTTGCCTCCACGTCAAGTCACTTTTAGTCACTCCTATTCTTGATTTTGCCTTTACCATTCGGCACCCATTGGTTACTTCTCACCTTTCTTTGCCCCTGCAGTGACATCCATCAGGCCAGGAATGATTGGAAGAACACTGTATACCCGATTATTCCAGGTGCGCTTTGTTCCAGGGCTTACACCTTAATACGCATGATGCTCGATCCAGTCCTAGATAGCAGTCAGGTCTAAACTCGGTGTCAAGAAAGGCCTGCTATTCGCCCACTTCAGTCAGCGTTGGACAGCCAGCTGTTCATGCATGTGTTTTATGCTCACATGTTTTATGCTCACATGTTTTATGCTCCCTTGGTTTAGCACTGAATTACCTCTGCCTCCTTTCTGCCCTTTGCACACTCTAGTATGTCCTTACATGTAGCATACAACATATGCGGTGCCTTCCAGGCTCTGGTTTGCTGCTGCTCACACACCAACACACCGCCTGTGCAACACAGCGTGCATTCTAGCACATTCGCCATTTATGCTTACATGCTTCGTATGCAAAACCCTACAGTAGCAACATGTCGGAAGTCAAAGCACTCCTTCATGCGTGGGTAGCCGCCATGCGTCTATGCATGCCATTCCCAACGCACACACTTGCTCTCCATGCATGCAGGTCATGAGATCGCGGGTATCGTCTCCGAGGTTGGCTCTGCAGTTACCAAGTTCAAAGTGAGTGCCTACCAGCACATGCAGTGCCGCCCACGCTAGTTGGAAGGGACAAATCAGCGTGGATTACACTTCCACATGATCAGACTGCTGCTAATGGAGGCAAGCTGGCCAGTATAAGAGTTATACATATATATATATATATAAAGGAAGAGTCTTCATGTGGGCCCCACAGCTGGTTGCTTGGCGTCTGCTTGCTACGAGCGGCGTGTGTGTTTGTGTTTGTTGTGCAGGTTGGCGACCGTGTGGGCGTGGGCTGCCTGATCAACTCGTGCCAGAAGTGTGACCAGTGCAAGGGAGGCTACGAGCCGTACTGTGATGGTACTGGCGGCGCTGTGTACACATACAACTCCAAGGATGTGTGAGTGACACGTGCATCATGTGCCGAATGCCACGTTCATCATGTGCTAAATACTTTGTACTATGCTTTTGTATTGCGTTCGTCACATACGCAAAGAGATATAAACTCGTTTTTTTATGGCTCACGAGCATAAAAACAAAGCACGACTGTCATCAAGTTGGTGTCTGCGCAGAACAAATTAAAAGTGAAGGAAAGGACCGAGGTCGACACATGTCTAATAACGACTACTGACAATACAGGAAAAACAAGCTCGTGGCAGTGTCGTACACCCATCATTACTTGTCATTGCCTGAACAAGATGATGCGTACAGAAATCTGAAGGGAGCAAAAAGAAGGACGATTGTTTTCTGTCTGTTTGTTTTCTGATGGCAACGCATTCTCGAGCATAATAACGAATCTATTGTATTGTGCAAAATAACTGTGCAAGCCCGCACTGCCCTGCACCAACGTTACGTCCGCACGGCAACGGCATGCAGCCC
>QAXH01005459.1:0-13844 GCA_004335635.1 Chloromonas sp. AAM2
GTCAAGCGCCGGCAAGACATACGATGACGCAAATGCATGGAACCCACAGATATCAAGTGGCAGCAGAGCAACACAACGTTCTTCTAGCTTTGTTATAAGATTACAAAGCATTGATGATTGCACGTTGTGCCTTGACATGTTGGTTGCTTTGTCAGCCCAGCAGACGTTACACAGAAACAAGGACAAGAGGTCCAGAAACAGAAGCGACTGTATTGGGTCATACCATGGTTCAACCTGCACTGGGCTCACCTCAGTCATGTACGGGCCTCCAACCTTGGGGTTCAACCTGCACGGCAGCAAGCAATGGCCAGTTTGTTGTTCCTGCACAGCAGACCGGCAACGGCAAATTACTCATGCGCTCTAGATGTAGCCTTTACCTTGCCTGAGCCCTGCCCTCCCTGCCACCCATGGCTTACCTGTACGCCTCGTCAATGAACAGCACCTGGCCCAGCGCCTTGTCAAACATCTCACGCGTCTTGCCACCGCTCTGGTTAGCGTATCCCGTCACAAAGTCGGAGGCTGAGCAGCACACCATTTCAGCGCTGGACAGCAGGCCCAGGGACTGAAACAGCTGCCCCAGGCGCCGGGCCACAGTGGTCTTGCCAGTGCCTGGGTACAAGGCGACCCAACATGCAAAGCAGACAGCAAACTCACCACCAACAAGAGTATTATGCCTGCTTGATTGCAAAAGCCATGTCAAGCACGTTCCAGTGGAAAACTCACATTACTCGCACCCGCAAGGAAGAGACACACAAGCAAACCGGCGGCGCAGCATATTCAGGAAGGCAGCTGTGTTTCAAGCCCTCTGGCTGTATGTTTCAACTCTGCCAATGCAGCAGTTTAGGCTGTACTTTGGCTATCCAGTGGGCCTTTGGCAAGCTGTCAACTATTGTCAACGAGAAGGGGCCTACCTGGCTCCCCCACGAACAAGAAATTGAGTTCAAAGCTGTCGAGAGGGTCCTTGCCCATCCTCTGGGATGCCTTGATGGTGGCCTTCCACTCCCTGAGCTTACTAAGCACCTCCTTGCAGCCAATCAGGTCCTCGAAAATCGCTTCGGGGTTGCGAGGGATGAGCTCATCCGGCGGCAGGAAGTCCTCGGCTGAAGGCTGTTCCATGGCACGCTGGCCATCCGGCAGCATCTTGAGGCGCACTTCCATGCGCATGGCAGCGCTGGCCAGCAGGTTGTTCACCGCACCAGCGTTACCAAAGTTGGGCTTGCGGCGCTGCTTGTCCAGGACTGACACGGCCGCCCGCAGCTCGGCCCACCCCAGTGTCCAGCCCTTGCGCTTGGCAGCGGCTCGGGTGATGTGAAGCAGGTCTTCATTGCTGTAGTCCTGCGACAAGAAGCAGCCAGGCAGTGGATGTGTGTGGCCGCATGAGTGGATGTTGAACAAGCACATGTTACCCTTTGGATAAGAAACATAACATGGCAAGTACGGTCGGCCCCATGATTGAATGTCTCAAAAGTGGCCACGCCCGGTGGCACTCGGGTGACCCAACCACGCAGCCAACCGGCCTCCAAACGCTTAAACATACGCACTAGTGTCTCATTACAGCACCACTGGCTGGCTCGATTGGGCCAAGGTATGGCAAGGTTGGTTAGAGGCTTTGTTGTTCATGTCTAGCGAGTCAATCCCAGAGCGGAAATCAGGTTTGACCACGTTGTCGGAAGGGGGCCACCACATACTACCTAGCGATGTGCTTATCGTGAGCTGGGCGCCTTGTGCGAGCAAAACAAGGGCTTTGACCTTGACCCAAAAACGCGTGCCGCATGGGCCACTGCAACGACGCCAGCTCCAAAGACTCCTAAGACCACCAACCAAACGAAATGTTACGCATATGTATGTGTGTTGAGCCCTGTCACAACAAACCCAATCGTCACATTTGGTGCCAAGAATGTCAACCTGCTGCC
This sequence comes from Chloromonas sp. AAM2, assembly GCA_004335635.1. Taxonomy (NCBI): domain Eukaryota; kingdom Viridiplantae; phylum Chlorophyta; class Chlorophyceae; order Chlamydomonadales; family Chlamydomonadaceae; genus Chloromonas; species Chloromonas sp. AAM2. The sequence continues at coordinate 1,914 of QAXH01005459.1, forward strand.
TATGATGGACACGTGGCCGCGCCTCCTCATTGGTCGAGGGGGCAGTCCGTATCATGGGGACAACCGTATAATCAGCACAAACTGGAGCAAGAGCTGTCAAAGGCGGACAAATTGCCAGCACCAGCACACGTCACTATTGACTCACTCACCTCAAAAGTCCACGCGTTGTCGGGGTACTGGAAGCGCCTTGCCAGCCCTGGGTTAGCCTTGCGCATCATCGTATCCATCTGCTCCTGATAGCCCAGAAGGAGAACGCAGCGATCGTCGCCAGGCACACCCTGAACCTTGGCCACGATTGTATCAATAACAGCCTCCTGCAGTACAGGCCACGCCAGGCACAACCTTCTAAGCGTGACAAACACCGCTCCGCAGACGTCATTACGCCTGTCTGTGCCTGGACTAAGGGTGCATCGTTAGCACAGCTGTGTTCACCTTGAAAGGGTCAGAGGTCATCGTTTGTGAGTGCAGACCATAGGCCTCGTCTATGACCAGCACGCAGCCCTGCGTTGAGTCCAGAATTGCCACAGTCTTCTTCTCCGACTCGCCCAGCACCGAGCCGAGGAAGTCAGACGGATTCTTGACGACCACCTCGCCCTTGCTGAGCAATCCCAGGTCGTGCAGGATGCGGCCGTAGATGCTTGCCACAGTAGTCTTGCCTGTGCGGATAGAGCCAACATACAAATCAATAGCTCTGGCCGTTTTGTTTCTTAGGCAGTGTTTCTGAACGCACGCACATAGGATTTTGAAGCACTGCAAGTGGGCACTGTCCTCAATTTTGCTAACAGAAGCACGACCATGATTAGTGCTAGGTATCCGCACCTGTGCCTGGGTTTCCAAGGAAGACTCGGTTGAGGCAGATATCCTTGGGCGGCAGTTCCTTGTCTTCCAACTCTGAATTCGTGCGGATCAGCCGCAGCAGAGCGGCCACAGACTCCTTGATGCAACACAGCCCGTGTATGCCCTGCAGCTCTTGAAGTGCGCTGCTGGATGACGCGTCCAAATGCTTGGGGCCAAGGAGATCCTCACGCATCAGCAACCACACGTCCGGGTTGCCACCCTGCTGCTTTTCGGCGATTACGCGTGCTGACTGGCGTGTCACGGCCTGCTCGTACAGATTGCGGACGGCGCGCGCATTGCCGAAGCCGACAGTGCCACGTTGCCGTGCAAGCCGCCTTGCCGCGATACGCGCATGCAGATCGTTATGCAATTCGAACGGGCGTGGCTTGCTTGCCGCAAGGATGCTCATTAAGATCTCGAGCAGCTCCTCGTAGGTATAGTCTGGAAAGGTGAAGGACGTGGCAAAGCGACTGGGCAGACCCTCGTTGAAGCTCATCAGCTCCTCCATCTGCTTGGCATAGCCAGCTAGGACGACCACCAGCTTGTCACGCCTCTTCTCCATTTCTGACAAAAGGAAATCCAGCACCTGCATGACAAGACACGCACGCAGTCTAGTCAGCACATCGCAGGGATGGGCAAGGCAGCAGTGTTGTATGCCAGCGTTGCTTCAAAGTTACTCTCACCTGCGCACCGGACGGATTCATCTTGGGGTTGAGTTGGTAGGCCTGTACACGGCAGCAGGGCAAGTGTGCGGCAATGGCACTTGCATCAAACGAACACAACTTATTCTAGGGAGTGCCAATGATAGTGACCCAAAGAAGTCCCACCGAAATTGAGCAAAGCAGCCCATGCCAACCATGAAAATAGTCCACACGTTTATGCGCACGTACCACAAGCCAACCCCAGGTAGTCTAGTCTACTCAGCTTGTAGTGCAGCAGCAGTACTGGCACCGCTGGCACAGCTGGCACTGCATGCCTCACCTCGTCCAGAAACAGCACACCTCCCTCTTTGAGCTTCTCCAGGTGCTTCTTCAGCTCGGTTACGCCCCCACTGGCAAGGGCTGAGCCACTTGTTTCCACAACCTGACAACATCATGAAGCGTGGACAGTATGGAGCGTTTGATTGAGCGCACTGTAGGCACTGGCTTGCCACATCTCTGTCTCAAAAGGCGAATGAGCTCAGCCTGCTGGTCAGAACGCTTCAATGGATATGGTCAGTACCAAGCGCCTAGCCCTGTCAATTGACATGATCATGGCTTCACAATCCTGCCTGCTTGACCAACCTCTGCCTTTGGGAGCACTCCGAGCTCCTTGAGCAGCTCTGCATAGATGCGTGCCACGGTTGTCTTGCCAGTGCCAGGATTGCCGTAGAAGCGCACGTGGTACTGACGGGAGGATAGGCTGCGCTTGCGCTCCTTGTCCAGCTCAACCTGATCCGACAGGCTGAACAGTTGCTGCTTTATAGGCGTCAGCCCGATCAAATCAAGCAGCTTCTGCAGCGCGGGACTGCTCCCAGCTCTAGCCTTCCATGCAGCCGGTGTGCGGCTGATACCTGCTGACCCTGCTCCTGCCATGGCTGCAGATGCCGGCTGCTGCGGGCCAGTAGCCTTCAGAGAACGTCCCGTGGATTGAAGCACTTCCAGGGCTAGTGAATGCAGTGCAGATGGTAGCGCAGCAGTAGCAGGGTGCAGCAGGAACGCCATCGCTTCGCCCGCTGCCCGAGCAGCATTACTGCGCTGCTGGTCGGCGCTAATGACGTTTCCCAGGCTGGCAGGAGCGCTCTGGGCAGCAGCAACAGCGGCCTTAGCCAGGTGTTGCAACGGGTGCATAGTACCAGTCAGGGGCACCTGAATCAGGTCCTTGGATGGTGCTGATGGTTCGCCCAGCTTAGCTGCACAGAGCTGTTTGAGAGCGCTAACAACGACATCGCTTGAGGCAAGCTCCTTTGCGGTGAAGCAGTCCATGGCCTCAATCCAATTCTTGCCTGCCACCAAGGCTAGGCCGTGCTTGAGCTGGGCAGGGACAGCCTGCACCTCGCCAACACCCTGCGAGAACAGTCATGCAAGCTCCAACGCACTGTTACCGTACAAGATTCAGGGCACGTAAGGTAATCATGAGTTCGATCAGCGTGTAACTTCAACACCAAGACTTCAGAGCGAACTCTACGTTTCCCTGATCTATGTAAACAGAATGTCCTGTGGCACAACACCACCTGTATCCTATGTCACCCATTATCAAGGCAGCATGAGTGAAACATACATGCAAACAGCTGCAGGGCCTTGTTGCACTATGCATGCGCGCTACGGCAGTATGTACCAGCCACATGCCTGTGTGCCTACATATATCCTGTCAGGACCATTACGAACCTGTCCACTGGCATAGGCAACCACGCGGGCCCCGAGGCCAGACGTGTTCCCAAACACCACGTCCAGCGTGTCGCTCAAGGCGCTGCCCTGCTCTTGGCTGCTTGTGAGCAACCGCCTGAAGCCGTCCAGTCCTGCGGCCCCCTCGGCCGCCAAGTCAGCAACTGCGTGTTTCCATTTCAATGCCTGCGCAAGGATCGCAGCGACACGAGCACCGACGCAGTGAACGTGCACAAGCCCCAGTGACAGTGAAACAAGCTTGTCAACGCGGCTGGCACCAGCCCTCAACCTGGTAATCACATCATCTCCAAATCGTTCCAACCAAATAGCGATCCACCTGGCTCAACGGATTTGTTTGGCGATTCTTACCGTCAGCGTCACGGCTTTGCTCTGCTCCGCTTTGCTCTCGGCTGCCTGTCGTGCGTTGTCTGTCCTAACCGCGACACGGAGCTTGTCGTTCTCAATCCGCTGCAGCTCCCTCTGCTTGTTGATTTCCAGATTCTCTGCCTCATTGCGGCGGAATGCCAGCTCCTCAGCCGCCTTCAAGGCCTGCTCACAACGTGCAAACCGCAATCATGTCGCACGCATAATGTGCACGCCATGCACAGGGAATCGTCCTAGTTGCTGAGACGCAATCAGGTGCATTCAAGGTGAGGCAGTGCCATCCGCATGCCTATAACTCCTTGTCTGAGATTGAGTCTAGAAATTGCACTGAGGCCTGGGGACAATCTTCACATTATATGTAGGCATGATGATGTGATCTGCAATTATCACAAGTTTCAAGCCCAGGCCTGCGTGCAAACCCTGTGAAAACCTACGTTACATGCGAAGACAGTCGCAAAAGACGGCATCGACCGAGCTTTTGCCGTTCACGAGTTCAAATGAGAAATGACCGTTTGGCATAGGCCGTTGGGATGTGAGCGCCATCCAAGACGCACCTGGGCATTCTCAGCCAGTCTCGTGGCCTGTGCAGCAGCTTGCATCTCTATGTCAACTAGCTCCATATCAGCACTGCGCTGCTGCCCTGCCTTCCAGGCCGCCAGATCAAGCGGCCCACGTTCTTTCTGCAGTACACAGGCTTGTAGATATGAAATGCGACAGATTCAGCGATGGATCAACGAGGCAGTCAGTTGCAATGTCCTGCTGTCCCTTGCTTTGGGACTTCCAGGGGACGAGCAGGTCAAACGCTCAGTCACGGTTATTCTTCAAGTACTTGCTGAAGATGCACATATATGAATCACATCATGTCGGTAAGCATGCTGAAATAGTTGCCAACGTGCAAGGCTTGGCATTTGATCCATCTGGCCCCATGACCTCACCTGCAACTCAACCACTTTTGCTAGCTTCCTGGCCTCCAGCTCTTTTATCACCAGCTCTTGTGCCCTTGTGTTCTGATCCTCAAGCGCCCTGAGCTGCGCTTGCAGTGCTCTCATTTCTGCCTGAAGGCTAGCGCTCTTCTTGTCCGCCTCAGCACGTTTGTGCGCCGCCATTCCCTCCTGCGCCAAACACAACTCACTCCAATGTTTGCCTGTACTTTGCAAAGCAATGGAGTTCGTGTGTGCATGACAAGTGTGTAAAGGAACCTGGATGGAAGTGCCGCAGGAAACATCTGTTGTCTAGTTGATCACAGACGCACAACCAAATAAGCCTGAAACAGCTGCAGTCCACTCCAAGAGCATATCAGGCCAGCCGTGCTCAGCACAGCTATGATTTCTATGATGCTGAACCCACTATTGCGCACCAGCAGCCCCATCACTTTTCGCTCACCAGCTTCTGGAGCTCGTTGTTTGCTTTCTGCTCCATCTCCCAAATCTCAACGCATGTTGGGCATACGGCCTTGTCACTGCTGCACTGTCGTGTGATGACGTGCCCCATGCTGCACAAGTCGTGGACGAGCTCGACGCATCGCACATTCTGGTGTGCGCGGTCAAAGGCATGGCAGCGCAGGTGACAGCGGTGGCCACACGGCAAGATGTGGCCGCATGGTTCGCAGCAGCCGCCATCGGGCGAACGTTGCCTGAAGGCCTGCGCTGTGTCCAAGGGTGGCAGGATGGCGCGACCGTGTTGCTGGCACACCGCAGGAAGACCCCGATGGATGTTCCGCCCCTCCTCGAGCATTGTGAAGATGCGGCCCCAGTGCTGACGCGCGGCAGCAGTCGACGCCGACCTGAGCGTCCTTGCGCTGCCGATCATGATGAGGCCATGCCGTGCACGAGATAACATGACGTTGATACGCTCGGGCTCCTTAAGGAAGCCGACTTGGCCCTCGGGATTGCAGCGTACCAGGGAAACCACAACAATATCTGCCTTTGCATGAAGCACACAGACAAAACAGGAGGGTCTTAACGGATTAAAATGGATGACTTGGCCACGATTGGCAACAGGCAGTTTGCTCAACTTGTTGTGTGTAGCGAGGTAGCTGGCTGGGGCAATGTTGTCATGCTTGGGTGAAGGTCTGCTGTGTGCACGAAGCTGGTGAGGGTGCCGCCAAAACAGGCCTGGCGCATGCCAACATCAACAACAGTTGCCTTCTTCAGCCATTGCGACCTAGACCAATGTCAGCAAGAATTTTCTTCTAAGCTCTCCCTTGCTGCGCCTCACTCTCACCTCCTCGCCCTGGTAGTTGTCAATAGTGGCTACACGCACGCCTCTCCGGCTCGCGGCGCTGTCCTTTGCATTGGCCACGTCGGAGTCAAGGTCGGTAAGCGTCTGCGGTGACACCGCTTTTCGTAGGTCAACCACGTCCAGCTCGTCCAGTAGTACTGTCATCCGCTTCGCCGTGAATGCCTTGCGAATTTCCAACAGCTGACCCAGATAGGGCGTGAGCACCACCAGCTGCTGCGGCTGGTAGCCTTGCTGAAGCAGGTAGCAACTGATGGCCACAGTCATTGCCACCTCATGCATGTTGACCTTGGACTTGCCCACATGACCTGTGCCCCACACGTCTAACTTCTCCTCTTGCAGTTCTGGTTGGTTGTGGTCAATGATGACTACACGATGGGATGCCAAGCCCATGACGGGAGGATGCTCAGCCACCTTGGGATGGTCTTGCAGGTCTGGATAGGTGGGCCGCACCAGGCGTGAGATGTCGGGGTGCATGCGGTGCTGCAGTCCCAGGATGCTGATTGGGAAGCCACTCAGCACCAGCCTTTCGAAGAGCGACACATTGAGCGCATAGCCCTTTCCGGATTCCTTGGACAGCTCGTATGACTCAACCTTGGGCCGCAGCTGCCTGAGATCAAATGCGCATCAGTGCAGCATGCAGTCTAACTTATGCCACACCCACCACATTTCTGCACATTCTGCATCAGACCAAAGCATCGGTACAGTAATGGTCGAAGGCCGTATAGTAATTAACTGCCGCTGTAGTCACAAATGCAGTGCTCGTACACTCTTGGCATGATGGTGTATGGCTAGGGCTCGCCACTTATGGTAGTTCGTTTAAACACACTCACTTGTGGTCTCCGATCATGATCAGGTGCTTGGTGCTGGGGCTGATGCTGGTCAAGACGTGCGACTCGAGCAATTCGCCCGCCTCCTCAACCATCACCACGCCTGGCTTCAAAGACTCAAGCTCTTGCTTGTACTTGGCGGCCCCAGAGGCGGTGCAGCCGATCACTCGTGCACCGCGCAACACCCACTCCCATGTCCCTCTCTGCAGGCTGCGCACCTCCTGGTCAACGCGTGCATACTGTTTGACAAGATCGGCCAGCTCCTCGCTGCACTGCTGGCGCACTTTGGCAAACCATGGTGCTGCCAACGCCTCGCGGTCTGCCCTGCTGAGAGCCCAAATGTCAGTTTTGGACGCGGAGGTGCCTTTCAGGGTACCTCTGCTGTTGCCCGAGATCCAGCGCCTCCACAGGTAGTCAGGAAACTTGCGAAGGCGTTGTCCCACCGTAATGGTCCAGGACGATGGCACTTCTAGTTGCTCCCAGATTTCGTGGTGATCGACATTCAGAAGCGGCCCAATCATTCCCCACCAATCCACTCGCTCAACCTGCTGTTGATCTGCTCGCGCTTGCGATACCTGTAGGGGTTGTCCTTGCTTCTGCGCCTTGCGGCTGGCCCTCTCCGCCTCTCGTTGCTGTTTTTGCTGTTGTTGAGCGAAGTGCTGTGGTATCCAAGGGTTGTCATCAACTGATGGATTTCCTGAGGTTGCCGTGACCATTAAGCGCAAGGACAAGCGATCTATTTTACTGTCAAGGTCGCGCTGCCGTGTTCTCAATTCCCGCATGCGTCTGAACTCAACGGAAGAAAGACGGTTGTCTGATGCTGCTAGCTGCCAGATGTTGTAGGGCTCCAAGCGTTGAGACTGACCCCCGCTGCGAACAAGCACATGCAACACGTAGACGTCCAATACTCCAAAGGTTTACTCTCAACAAACCGCGCTCTGATCGGCTGTTCGCCCAACTATTTGTGCGATTTAACACGTGGATCGCTTTCTTGCAGTACTAAGACAGCAGTCATGCGATTTCCTACAACGCCCAAGCCTGACTTTGTTTCAGAGGTCCCGCGCATTGTCACTGAAGTAATGCTCTTGACTGTCAAGCCCCCGTTCGCATAGTGTAGCACTACTATGAATGTTCTGTAGACTGTTTTGCTGGTGTAAGGAAGGAGACCTCCGACGAAGGCGTTCTTATTTGTTGCAGTGAAAGCCTTAGATCTGCTTGTCGTCCTGCAGCTCACCTGCCGATGCGCACAATGTCTGTGATGCCCTTGTCCAGGAGCGCTACAAGGAACTGATCCAGCGCGTGGTTAGTGTAGCACACGCATAGGATGGTCTCATTGCTGCGGCGCACGATGGCGTCACACAGCAGCACGCCTGTGTAGGTCTTGCCTGTGCCTGGTGGGCCTTGGATCAAAGCCACGCGATCAGACAAGGCGCGCTGCACAGCCCACGCCTGACTGGGGTCAAGGCCACCACGCAAGCTCTCCACCTCCTGAAACGGCACTAGTGCATGCACAGTTGTCAGCTGCGTAGATGCAGATTTTGCAACACAGTTCAGAATTGATGTCATTCAATCATTGCGCATGGGAACTTGAATTCCAAACAAAACTGTATTGGCCACACATGTTGCTGGTCACTGCAACAGACTCTCTCTTTCTCTCTCTCTCTCTCTCTCTCTCTCTCTCTCATCACGAACACTGTCGCACCTGTTCGACAACGTCAGGACTGATGTATGAGACGGGATTGGGTGGGTTTCCGTGCACAAGTTCTTCTGCTAGCGGCACCGTTGCCATGGACTGAAGGGATTGCAACGTAGGCCCAACACTAGACAAGCTGGCAGACACCTGCAACAGCAATAGTATTGTGCCTATGATCGTTGCATCGGAACCTTAGACGTTCAGTGTCAAACGCTGGTCACCAACAGACACACCCTAGATATGTAAAGCATGCTTTGCGCGGGAGAGAGAGCTGGTGGTGTTGCTGTTGCTGCACGGCGCTTGGAACATGCCATTAGGCCTTACCTGTATCAGAATTGTGCCAGGAGGCATGGGCTTGCTGATGTGCTGCAGCAACCACTCAAGGCCTTGATCTGCCTCAAACGATAAGCCCACAATTGGCTGTGGCGCAGCCATTTCCTTGGGCATTCGACGAGCTACTGTGCCAAACATTAGAGGCTGACCGGGGCTGGACAAGCACACCAGCCCCTGCTCCGGCAAGGTGCTGCGATCGTAGTTGGCCCAGAAGTCTTCGCGCTCGTGTATCGACTTCAAGTGGTTGGCCTTATGGGCCTGTGGAAGGCTGACCTTCATGACAATCGCGATGGGGCGCGAGAACTGACCCACAAGCCCTAGGACGCTGACCAACGTGTATGTATTGCGAGAGGATTGCATTAAGCGTTGACCCTCTTGAGATGCTGGCCCGGTTGCCGCAAGTTGCAGCCCAAGCGCCGCCAGTTCGTGGCGCAGTGGGCCCACCATGTCCTCACGCTGCAGCCTAAAGTGACGATCTAGAAGCGCAGCCTCGGGTGATGAAGCGGCAAGCTGGGCGTCTGACTCACGGGGCAAGAAGGGTGGTTTCGGGCACAGCACCTGTACAAAACTTGCGCGGGCAGTATCAAAACAAGCTGTCGTTGGCAATCAAAGGTGGTGAAAATCACGGGCAGACATAGGTGGTGAAAAGACATCAGCTGTCACCGAGTAGGCCAACGCCTCTCATCGATGATATAAGAACAAAGGGCAAGGCTAAGCCTCTCATCGACACAGCTTGTTTCCATTCATGCACTATGTCTCATTTCTGGCTTACCTCCTCAGATGTTGGCATGATCTTGATGGACCTGAAGTCTGCAAAATCGTTGTCGTGACGGCCCCCTGCTTGGAGCAGCAGGTCCTCCAGTGCAATCATTGACGCCGAGCTGCTGGCAGTTCCGGCTCCAGCCGCCACTACCTGAGCAAGCTGCCGACCGGCGAGAGCGGCGGCGCCCTTGCACCCTTGCAAAGCGTTGGCCATCTGGACCATCTCCGGGTCTGACCGTGCTGCTTCCACGTTCATGGCCACTTGCAGAGCAAACCACCCCACTGGTGCCGCATCAATGACTTGGCTTGACTCAATTGCATTGCACATGCAGCTGACAAAGCCAGGAATACGGTACATGGCCTGCAAGAGCTGAAGCAGGGACTGCTTGCATGTGCCACGGGCTAGCTCATCGCTGCCCAGCTTGCGCAGGAATGGTACGACGTAATCACGCATGAAAGGCTCACTGTCGCTGTACGTGAGGGCAGTGCTCAATCGTTCAGCACCAAGTTCCTGCAAATGATCGTTGGCGAGGGCAGCTGGGCTTGGCACAGGTGGGCAGCTGCATAGCAGCAGCGGCGTAGGGGCAGTCACTCGCAGCTAACTGGCGAGTTGGTAAGCCATGCACATACAATCGATGCTTATGAGGATGTCACACAGTGTGAGCATATACTGTCGACCACACTATGGTGGCGTGCAGTGTTCCCTTGCATAATCAATCGACGCAGGCAATGCGGGATATATCACGCCCTGCATAATGCAGGTTTAATTATAAGGTCACGCGGCGTGACCTTATATATTTTTAATATATAAGGTCACCCTGCATTAATATATCACGCCAAATATATATCACGCCAAAAGGTGCGGCCAATCAATGACTCACTGCGAGGGCAAGCTCGGGCACTGCAAACTCGGCTGCATTGCGACCCAAGGCAAGCAGAAGCGTGCGAAATGTTGTGCAACACCGATGTTAGGAGATACCGCAATCGCACAAGGATACCCTTGTCTCAAACAAGACAACAAGGAGTGAGTGCTTTGCGTGTGAACCTACCGCGTGACTGGTCAAACGAAAGAGGAGCTCCATGCCTTTGTCGAACTCGACAGCAGCCTGCATAAACATCTCAGCCTCGCGCACATTCTTCAACGTCGCGCTAGAATCCTTCATAGCCTTGTCGAAATACCTCCGCGGCGAGTGCGCACCTGCAAACACGCCACAAATCGCACAACATGATTTGAATCAGAGGTCAAATCCATCTGAACTGAATGATACCTATGCAGGGCTCGCACCACTGGCACCAGTGCGTCCAGCTTGCCAGCTGCTGCTCGCCACGATGGATGCCGCCCTGCGCAGGCGACGGCCAAACTAGGGTTCGCCCACCGTTATAATAATCGCTGCGTCCTTCGGCACACCCAAGAAAAGCCTGGAAAAGCCTGATTTCTGATCTGTCTGGTTTCACCTCTTCTCTTGCGAGTGATGATGGCGGTGCAAACACTGGCCGAGACGCGCGAGCCTGGGTGCGCCAACGGAAATGCCCAACACACCCACAGTGTGCGATAAGCAAGGCATACTGGCAGTGCTGCTTCTTTGCGGACCTTCTGGCCAGCACGAACAGGGGCCGGGAAGAGCCATTGCGTGGGTGTCGATTGCGCCAGCCTTCGCTGGCACTTGTGATCACGCTGCCAGTTGTGCACGGGCAACGCCACCTGTGCACAGGCAACGCCTGTGACAGACAGAATCGGCCCGCTGATGGAAGCCTCGCCGGTGTGGGCAAACACAACCAGTGCTTGCAGGCACTACGCGCGCCAGTCTGCTATTGAACATTGTAAGTGATCAAGGTTGTATCATAACCGCAGCTATGTGATGTTACACCTGCATGGTTTTGTTTGCAGAAAAAAAAGAAGTTTGCCAGTTCTGGGACAGTTTGTGTGAATTGGTCTGTAATACCGCCAGGAACCATTGTGTGTCAGTAAAACCTGTATATGTGCGTGTGTGTGTGAATCGCACATGGGGTGAACAGCGGGGTGAACATCGCGTGTTGTGGTAGACGGTGCACTGCCACTTCTGGGACAGCAAACCAGGACTAGACAGGAACTGCAGTGTCAAAAGACAAAATGGGTGTGTGACCCGTCTGACCGGTAAACACCTCAGAAGTCTGCAATGTGAGTCGCCACCAAGTGTTCCAGCTGCTGCACTCTCTTGAGCAAGTCCGATAACATTCGTTTATGTTGGAGGCGTTGCAAGCACGCATGAGCCTGGGTGACACCCTGGAGATACCCAAGCACTGGCGTAGTGATGCCCTTTCCAGCTGCATGGATCGGGCGGCCATGTTTGTTTGGCTTTTGTGCTTTGATAAACCTAGAGATTTTCTTTCAAGGTGATTGAACGCAGATGTCTTCTTTCACAGGACAGTGAGGTTAAGACCTGTCGCTTGTACGTCCTGTTGTGAGTGTTGGTGTTTGAGAGAGGATGTGTGTCGTGGGCGCCTGATTGGT
>QAXH01005460.1:5354-30922 GCA_004335635.1 Chloromonas sp. AAM2
CCTAAAAGTGTACTCGATCGTTGCTGTGATGTCCAGATGGTACCTTTGCGTGGACAGGCGAACCCTCTGATCAGCCTCACAACGGCGCTTGGCCAGCTCCACAGCCTTCACAAACCGCTTGGCCTTTCTGGCATCCTTCTTACGCTGCTCCCGGCGCATATGGCGCTGCTCTTCCAGGTGTATGTCATATGGGATACCCAGGAGCTCGTACATCTCATCAGTGGTGATGTCCAGCTGCCTGGTCAGTGCGGTCACTCTCTGAGGAGTGATGCCGTGGTAGTCGCGAACAGCCTTTCTGCGTGCCTTGCCTGCCATGGTTTGGTTGGGGCAGCACCTCGGATTTTTAGGCAATGCTGCGAGCTTCAGTACAAAAAAAAAAGTTATTGAGTGATAACACATCCTTTCATACTCTGCAGCCTGCTGTACTCACTAGATACAAGCATGGCATCAGAAGGCCAAACAAGCTCAGACATGCACGTAGTCCTGTATTCAAAAGAATCGTCTGGGCGCATGCATGCTGGTCATTTGAAGTCTCTGACATATTAATGCCTGGGTCAGCAACGCCTGATGACCTGTGACATTGCGTGTCCATCAGAGCACAGGCAATCCCCTAATTTTTCTGCCCCGGTTACTTCGTGCTAATGCAAACCTTGTGGTGGCCTAGGGACAAGGTGACAGCAACAGCAACGTCTGCCCGGGCAAGAAGTAGGACGCATAGAAGAAGTAGATTGTTGCCTGTGCTCCGATGGACACGCAATGTCACAGGTCTCTAGGTACTGCTCTCCCAGGCAATGTCTTATGAGACTGGACATGACCAGCATGCATGCGCCCAGACATCTGTTTTGAATTCCAGTTGGATGCGTGTCTGACGTTTCTTGGTCTTCTGATGCGATGTTTTCTCCTAGCGACTGCAGCAGGCTGCAGACCATGGCAGAATATTCTGTCACTCTAGACGCCTGTTGTAACGATGATGGTAGCAATGCCAGTGCTCCATATCCTGCTGCCTGCTCTCCCTCTAGCAGGTTTCTCAAGGCCAGCTGCCATGGTGATACCGTGTGGCTTGATCCACCACTCGCCAGGGCAGCCCAGTTCATCCAGCACTAAAGTACTTGCAAACACAGCAAACACAGCTGCTGACGCTTTGTGTCGCTTGCAAGTTGAACCAATGGTACAGCGCATGGCTGCCATCTTAAGCCCAGACTTGGTTCCCCGTCCTTTGTTTCTAGCCGCGCCCGGACAACCCATGTCTGACAGCCATTGGCAGTACGTCTTTGTTTGTCCACATTGCTTTGATTTCTGTGTTCTTTGCTTTTTGCGCCTTGAAGTTGCCTTCTGTTGCTCAGGGTAGGTCAAGACGGTATCCAATCTCGTCTCTTGCATGGCTTGCTAGCATTTGCGCTCGGTGCATGTGGGGACACAACTTCAGGTGTTGTATTGAAGTGTGTCACAGTAAGCTTTGGCTCGCAAACTCGCAACGCTGGAACGAATTTTACCAGGGCATGGCATCGCTGGGAGCAGAAACAGAGCATCGGAGCGAACAGACATGCAAAGGCAACCAAGCAGCACAACTGCGAGGTCAGGAAGCCGGAAGGGGATGGGCAAGGCCAACAACGATTAACTGACGTCCGAAGCACATTCAAACATACGACATCCAACATGCCATGGCATTGGCCTAGCAAGTTAGTACTTTATCACAGCAGATTCAACGGGTCAGAGCACTCCCACCAGAAACAGTAGGCTGGCAACCCATGACTACAGAAACAACATGAACCTGTTCAAAAGTACGCGATTTGCACGTCTGAAGGCACTCACTTGCATACCGACTCGTCAGTCATCACACTCGCCACCAGTCGGGCTGATGCGCAAACAATATGAATAGCAAGGAGAAGAAGCACCACCGGCGAGAAGGGGCGAAAAATAATCACACTTCAGGTCACAGGAAGGTCTGGTTCATGATACCTGACCGAAACATAACACTGGCAGTGACCGCCGCAGGGATCAGGCCGTGTAAGACCCGACGATGGCGTGCCTGACCCGATTGGGGATGCCATTGCCGTGATTGCGATGATGTTGATGATGCGTCACCAAGTCAAAATAACGGATGCAAATGCAAATCCAATTGAATTCCTGTGTGTCGGAATTTTCCCAGGAGAAATTTTTGCAATTCGCGCAATCCCTTGATGTTTGCGTTGGACGTGCTTCATGGTGTGCACTCCCTCCCTGTAAGACCGAGGAAGTTGGCCCCTGCCTTCCAGAACCTTACTTTCACTCATTCATGCGGTCAAACTGATGACTGGGCCTGATCAGTGTAAGCCCTGAGTGTGTAAACACTGCCGCCTGCAGAGCGGCCACCCTTAAACCGCGCCCCGGATAAAGTTGCTGAAAAATGCATGACGCACGTCCAATGACGCACCAGCGTCAGCCAGTAGGATCAAGCCTTCAACGCAGCGTTGGTATGACCATCGTCATCATATCAACATCGTCACTCCCACCGTCATCACCATCACCATCATATCAACATCGTCACTCCCACCGTCATCACCATCGTCATCATATCAACAACGTCACTCCCACCGTCATCACCATCATCATCATATCAACATCGTCATTCCCACCGTCATCACCATCATCATCATATCAACATCGTCATTCCCACCGTCATCACCATCATCATCATATCAACATCGTCATTCCCACCGTTATCACCATCATCATCATATCATCATCACTCCCACCATCGTCGCCATCATCATCACCATCATCTCAATATCTTCACTCCCACCATCATCACCATCATATACATTGATTACGTCACGGAAGCCAAACGCGATCGCTAGCAAGCCAAACAAGAGACGAGGTCGTCATCATTTCCACCATTATTAATACCATAATCATATCACCATCATCACTCCTACCACCGTCACCGTCACCCATTATTACAGTTTTTGCTGACCGTGGTTTTGCAGCTTGTGCTGCCTGCACAGCCCAGGCGCGCTCAGCAGCCGCCAATGACACCCCCACAAAGCACAGGTGGACGCATGACGCCGGTAAACACAGAGGATGGCATGAGGGGTCACATGGCCAACTCAAGGCGCTATGAATAATACCAGCTGCTAACAAAGGCCTGAGAGAAGGAACCGGCAGTTTGGAGGTTGCCAGGCAGTTCAATGTTTTCAAGCATTCCCGTTTAAAAAATGCATGAAACATGAGGTGCACTTGGTATGGGCTGGAAGAAGTGCACCGGGTACCGCAACTGTGGGTATCTCCAACTGTGCCAACAGTCCCAGCGAGTGTGGGCCAATGCTTTGTGACCTGCCAATCAAGTCTTCAATCGAATTATAATTCACCCAAATTATTGGTCTCAGCCGTGTTCTGTGTTGCACGTATGCTATTTCCGCAAAATGTGCTTGCCCAGAAACGTCTTATTTTGCCATGAACCCCAGCTGTCCCCTTGCCTGAGCATGGCAATGCTGCTGCCGCTCCTGCTGCTGCTGCCGCTGCAGAACAATGTGGTTGTCAATGTGCTGCTTCTGCTCACCGTACGACAATTTGAAGGCCGTGCGAACAACACAGGCCTATCAAGTGCCATGTGCTGTTCCAATTGCACCAGAACGTGTACTGTTACATCTCTGCATCGGACCAGCAGCACTGAATCTCCTTCTCCAACTCATCTTCAATTGCGATGGCAGGTGCTGGGCCCCTGTTATAGGCATGGCATTGCTCCTGCTGGTGCTGGTGGTGTTGTGGCTGCATCAGCGGCTGTGGTCCAGGTTGAGAGTGCAGTTGGTGCAGTTGGTGCTGGTGCAACTCGTGCAGTCGTATCTGCTCAGATAGGGTCAATCGCTCCTCCAACTGTTTGTTGCGGATCTCCAACTCCTGCAGGAAAGATTGATGGCACTGATGCAAACAAAACGATCACAGTGCAACTAACACACGTATGTAGAGGGGCATGGACAAATCTATGGAGGATGGAGGGTCTGGGCAGTGCAAGAGGAAGGTTACGTTATTATGCAGATAATAAATAGCCTGCGTTTGAGGAAAAGGGGTCAAAAAGGGGTCAAAAAACTTATAGAGTAGTGTAATTGCTTCAGCAGTCTACCTTGAGAAGGGTCACAGCTGAAGCTCAACTCTGGGTTGGCTTCAACCTACTGCCAATCAACTGCCAATCCGCCCCGCCCTATTCTTCACTTTTGAGGATTACCCTAGAGAGCGGAGTACCCTGTAGAACGGTAGCAGTCGCGCAAAGGTGCGCATATGAACTTGAAAGATGCAAGCAGCCAGGGCTCATATGCTTGCAGTTGGCAACAGACAGTGCTCCAGACAGCAGATCAATGGACGACTTCTCCTGCTGGATGCTTACCCTATCCTTACCCTAACCACACCCTGTCCCTCACCTTGACCAGGTTCGTGAGCCTTGTGAGTTCCTCCTGCACCGTCTCCTGCCTCTCCGCCATCATGTCCTTGCCCACCCGCAGGGTCTCCAGCAGCACACGTGACTTGAGCTTGCTGCGGGCCGCGGACTGTCGGTTGGCGAGGATGCGGCGAACCTGAAGACAGGGTCAAACAACAAAAAATTGAACTGCCTTAATCGAAGCACGCCGGAGGACGCAGTAGACGTCGACCGCAGCAGAGGTGATCAAAATACGTCTCTGGTGATCATATCAAGAAACCCATGTTTGGCGGCGTCACGCCTGATGATCACACTGCGCTTACTACCGCGCTCGCTACTGGATTGGGCACCAGCCAACAGCCAATAGTTTCCATGTGCAATGTTGCTAAGAGCAGCGTCGCTCACACTGCCTTGTAAACAAGCCAAGGTGCCTAGTACCTTGCGTGGATCCATGTTTGGGTCCACACTGCGCGGGTCCGCCGCGGGGTGCCTCCCTCCTCTGCCCCTGACCGACAGCTTGGCCATCACTATGGGCTGGAGCTCAGGCGGTAGCTCGGCAACCATCCTCTCTACGGTGCTGGCACTGGCGCCGGCCATGGCCTGACAGGCAGTGGCTGCTGCGGCATGCAGCGACCTGTCAATGCCGGTGTCCTCAGTCAGCCCTGCAACATCATCACTTGGGGGAGTGTCATTACCGTATAGACCATATCTCATTCCGCAGGGAGCGAAATGATATTTAATGAAAATGGTCCCGCAGGTCACGCACCCGTACCAGAACATTAATCATTTTTCACGCAGGCGTCTCGCAGACACAGCCAGACGTCAATATAATTCCGTGCAGCATTCCCACGGCCGCTGTTGTTGAGCTGAAAGGCTATGTGAATGGTTGTCAGACTGGTTCGTGCATGCTGTAACACTGCTAGGAGCTACAATCCCAATGCAAAAATCGTCATCTTCACGATGTAACGAGGCGCATCACTTCCCGCAGCGCGACAAAATAAGGCGTTTTATTTCCTGCAGCGTCAGAAATAATTATTATTATAATTCCCCGCAAACTTCCCGCAAAGTGCCAAAATGGGGTTTTGGACCCCGCACCCGCCAACAGCCAATCATTCAATGCGGGAAGAGGTATGGTCCATACGGTATGAATCATCACTTTGTCATCATCACGAGGTCCTCACTGCGGGTTTGCAGTTGGCGTTGCTGCAGACCAAACAGTTCAGGCGGTTAGCACCCGTCTACATCACCCCCTTAAGCTTAGTGTTCAAGGCCAATACAATGTACATCACCGAATTACATCTGGTCCACGGTTGACTGTTCATGTGCTGTGATGGGCGACAACTGCTTGCCATGTGCATGGTGTCGGGCTCTGTGCGGGCAAAGCATGTGGACCACGGCAGCAATGCAATCGTTTCAGTCATGTGCTGCATGTGACGCCTTACCTGCACTGCTGGCAGTATATGTGGCACTTGTGGGCGGACTGAAACGCTTGCCAGAGGTGCTTGGGCGTTTTTGCGAGCTGGTATGTGCCAGGCTGACCGCGCCTGAAGACAATGGCAGGCCCACTTCTGAGCGAGACCCCATTCCTGACTGCGGCTCAAGGATGGTGCTAGCACTTGCTGGCAGCATGTGCTGGCCTGAGCCAAAGAGTGGCACATCCCAGTTCGCTGGAGAGCTGATAGCACGGCGGTAAGCTTCCACCCCACTGCCCAGTTCTGGACAAGCTTGGCCAACAGATTCAAGGGATCCAAGAATTTGTTCCAGGGCGTCGCTTGCATGAGGCTCGAGGAGATGCAGTTCGTCTGGAGTTGAAAAGAGAGGGGGAATGGCTGTGAGCGATAGTTGTTGTGGGGTGCCGACGAATGTGGGCAGACCGGGGAGGGTCAGTTGCTGGCGTGGCCGCTGGTGCTGGGCCGGTGGCGCTGGTAGCTGCTGTGGCTGGGCCAGCGGTGCTGGGAGCTGTTGCTGTTGATGTGGCTGCGCCATTGCTGAGTGGTGTTGGTTGGTTTGGTGGTGCTGGGTGCTGTTACCAAGCACATTGGCTAGCTCGCCAGAGCTACGTAAAGGGAGTGCACTGACAGCTGTGAAGGGCGAGTTTTGGTAAGGAAACTGGGAAGGGGCGCTGCTGCAAGAGCCTGTGGAGCCCATGTGATGGCCCATGTTTGATGGACCCACGGAAGCACCGCTGGCCAGTGCGTGACCTGCAGCCAAGCGAGGAGAATGTTGAGAGGCGCAAAAATTGTCATTGTCCAAGAACATCAAGCGCATGACTTGGATGCCTTCACAGCGCCATCGTTGGCCAAGGCGACTGCAACGCTCAGCGACTGCCCATGTTGATTCGATGCGCCATGCCTAACCGTGGCGGGCATACCTAGCCATGGCGGGTTGCCAGGAAGACATCCCGGCGTTTGATGGGGATCCACCAGTCCCTCGACAGATGGCGTTGGTTCGTGGGAGAACTGGCTGCTGGCTGTGCTGGTCCTGTAGAACATTGCTCCGAAGGGATGGTTCCTGCAACGTGCCCCGACAAATCGCAGGAGGTAGAGTGTGGCAACTGTCACGGCGATGAAGTGCATTTGGAATAAGGATGCTTGGCGTTTTTTGGCTAAATATATTTTTCCGAACTGCCCTTACCAGTCAAATTACAGCGGATTGTGCACGTGTACAGTCATACATGACGGGCTGAAACGAGCAGAGCAGAGGGTGCGCAATCCAATGTGCAATCCAATTGTGTTCTGGTCGGCGCTTGCCACAGTCAAAAACTTGGCTCCAACCATGTCCTGCGCCAGCTCAATGTCAACGCACTCAGTAGACAGTAAAACGATTTGAGCAGAAACTGTTCAAAGTAAACGGCCTGGCCAGAAACGTTGAGTGAGAAGCGTGACCACGTTCGACATGTATTGAGTGGATAGGCAGCAGTGGAAGCCGGCAGGGAGCGGGCAGGGGGCCGTTACCGAGCCATGTTCTACGAGGTTGCGGGTCAGCCCTAAAGTCAATCGATCTCATTCACACGGACTGACGCACTTTCAGCAATCACCAAAGCCAATGTAAGTGGGCTCAATACCACTCGAGACGATATCTCCACAAGGACAGCCTTGTCTTGCCATGTCAAAAACAAAAACGAGACACAACTGGAGCCCCGCCAAACTTGATTTCAATAGACATTCACGCAAACACGCAAATTGAACAGCTTGAATGTGGGGGTGTCATCTTGCGAGCACGCCAGGTCTGCCTGGTCAGCTGCCACCTCACCTATGTGAGGGTTGTTGTGCTTCGCTTCTCCCTTGCTCCCCTAACCCATGGTTCCCACCGAAGCTTTGCTTGCCCAAAGGGGAGACAGGTTTCACAGCCACACTTCGTGAAGCGAAGCAGGAAAGAAACTAACAAAGCTTAGCTTTGACAACTTCGACAACCGATGTTTCTATTACCTCTATTAAGTGATAACCTGAGGCTTGCTAGAGGACTGACTGACCAGTAGCCCCGTTGTGTATTTGCATAGCGTCCAGATTCATCCTGAGATGACACATGATGGTATTGAACGGCCATATAGGAACACACCGGGGAGTTGCACATGTTGCACACTGACCCAAGCCCAGCCAACACTGCCAAGCAGCCCGTTAGGCAGATAAATGGCATGAATCGGAAGATTGTCAGGGTTAGGGTCAGTTTCGGCTAATGTAATGGCAACTCTCACAATGTCAACTGTTGACAAACGCCTCTACGCCAAGCCTGAGCCGCACGTCCACTACTCGTGTCAGTCTGTGCAGCTATGACTGCCATGTACATGTGGTGTACAAGCAGCCAACTCGAGCAGTCAATCCCAATTGGACCTTGCAGAATGCAACAAGCGTTGTCTGACGCCTAGGCGATCATAAAGTCTGAGTGGGTTTGACGGCACTCGCAGTGATCCTTTCAAGGGACCAGTTGTCATACCATGCCAAGTGCGGGCCGTCTGTGCCCCTGACGAAATGATCTGACCGGTGCCCTTCCTTGCCCCGCCAAACTTGTTCCGAAGACGCAAACACACATGTTGCTTGAATATGAGCAGCAGCTGTATACACGTGACCCAACGCCAAAAACCAGCGATCTGGCTGACCCCGACGCCTCATGTCAGCCATGGATGACAAGTGAAAGCTCGCTCAGGTTTAGGGGACGTTGGCTGAGAGGCTGCCTGTGCACTTAACTACATGAAATCCATACACGATTGCCGCGAACAATGCGCTTCCAAATTCGGCAGTTTGTCCCTGGTACACGGTATTCAAACGTCCCAATGGCACAAGCAGCTGTGGTGCACCATGCCTGTATCCCTTCCAGCGGATGCTACTGAAAGATGTGCTCACAAAGAGCTTTGCGTGTGTTCAAAGATATAAGGCTGGAAGGTGCTGGGGCCCATCAGCACCACCACCATCCAGCAATAATCCTAAAATACGTAACCGAAAGAAGAATGTACACGTTTGTACAAGGCTTCCATATGCCTGGGCCAAGGTTTCAGTCTCCTGCTTCTTCTTCCCCTGAACCTGCTGCTCCCGTGCTGCACCTGGTCCCGCTCTGTACTGCTGCTGCTACCGCAACCGCTGCTACCGTTGCTGCTGTGGGTTGAGATTGTGTTGCTGTTGCAGTCGCGTCCAATTGTTTACAGCACGTGCCACAGCCTCATCCGCCTCTTGGCGCCTGCTGAACTCCCACTGGCCCGCTCGACCCTGAGAGCATGGCAGATTAGTCACCTGTGGTTTGCCACAGGGGCCCAAAAACTCCCAGCTGGCTTTTGCATGAATGGTCTTGAAGGCCACTAATAGTAGCAGGCCACTTATAGTGGATTTCAAGGAGAGCCTGGTAACACGTTGTGGCTGAGCGGCTCTAACGATGCTCTGGCCTTGCCAAAAGCGTCATCTGCCTGTTATGTACGAGCAGCGTGCAGCAGCGTGCATACATTGGGATGTCCAGTTGGAATGTAAACATGCGTCAGACGCTTGCAGACAGTGCCTCAGCCAACTGTGCAGCCATAACTGCACAATGTTTTGTGGGCTCTGCCGTACCTGAAGCGGTCCTGGTTGCAAAATTTCTACCACTTGCTGCACTGCCGCCTCAGCCGCCCTGCAGGTGCCAGAGTTGCTCAAATCTGTTTGGCCTGGAGAACAGTGTGCCAGGGCTTTTGTCCACCCAGACCAAGGTTGAAGCTGACCCAGAGCATTGCTAGTTTTGAAAATCCCCGGTTCTACATTGTTGATGCAAAACGTGAGCTGTTTTCCAGCCATCATCTCTTGTATCTAGGTGCCGCAAATGAAACCCTAAGCCCGTGTTCTCACCTGATCCGTGCGCTGATGTTAGCCAGCGTGCCTGCAAAGGCATAACAACATCACAACAGCCTGCAAAGCCTTGTGAAGTACACGAGTGTTGTAACTTCAGCTTCAGTGCCTATTCCACTCACTCCACCTAACAGAACACCAAACATGAGCACAGACCTCTCTGCTGCTAACCAAGTTTTCAGGTGGCCCTTACATCGTGGGTGCTAAAAGACAGATTGCCGGTCGACGTGGCCGTAACTGTCCACTAAATTCTGACGGGAACAGCCTCCCACCTGCCCAGGCTCATACAATTCACCTGTGAGTGCCATGCGGGTGTCGGCGATGAACAACAATGCCCAAGGCTTGCCGATGATCGTCACTATGTTATCGCTAGAGGGGAAAAAAGAAACGGGTCAACAACCCCCTTCTCTCCCCACGCTCTGCGCTACTCTCCATTGAAGCAGGATTTATGCTAAGTCAGGCAATACGCGGCATTCTGCACATCGCTCCTGTACTTCAGGACCTGCCAGCCTCGGGACTGCGACTCAGGTAAACCAGAGAACGACAGGGAAGTAGTGCGAAGCAGCTCAGGCATCTTTGTTGACGAGTCTCAGCATGGTTTTTTGTTGCAGCTTTGAGGCTGTGAATTGTCCAGCTTCAAGTCACGCCCTGCGCTGGCATCGACACGCCTCATGAACGCAAATGCTCGCTCAGCATCAGGCAGCCCATCAGTTGACTTGCTGATCGGCTTATCCTATGCTGTCCTGCAGACTTTGCACATCCAAGACGGAACTCGGAGTCTTGCGACAAACGAGGGTTTTTAACAGCTCCCTCAGCACTCGGGCCTCACCATGGCCCAGACAAGCCCTCCACCGGTGCTACAGCCAGCGCTGAGCAATCCGGGAGGCATGCGAGGGGCTGGTGGCCAAGGCGGTATGCAAGCTCCTCCGCCTGTGCTTCAACCAGCTCGACTTGCAGGTGGTCCACCCAGGACCATCTCCAATTCAGTGTCCCGGCCAGGTGTAAACAACTTGCCATCGAGCACTCTTACACCGTCGGCGCAGCAACATACTCACAATCATACTCACTATCCACCCCCAGTGTTGCCACCCAGCAACAATGCTTCCCTCGCCTACGCACCGGTGTACGTCACCCAGCAAACACAGCAGCCCCAGAGACCCGCAGCAGCAGCAGCAGCTCAGGCAGTTGCTGCCGCTGCTGCAGCGGATGCTGAATCCTCCGAGCGAGAATCAGAGGAGGATGATGGCAAGAGCCCTCGCAAACGTAACAAGGTGAAAACCTTGTTCGCATGCTGTCTTGTTGTTTTGCGTTGTCTTTTGTCCTGAGGTTAGAGTCTTCATCACGACTCACTATGCGATGGATGGTGCGCCTTACCCTTAGCCAGCTAAGCGCCAGGTTGGCCTCAAATCCTTTCGGAGTCCGCAATGCCAATCACGCCTCATAGCTTACCTGCATGCTGATCGTGCGCAGAGCAAGAAGGTCGTGGAGGAACAATACGTCCCTGCGGCCGCTGCCAAGAATGGCGTGCCCCCGGGTATGAAAACTTATCGCGGCGTCCGACAGCGACCTTGGGGCAAATGGGCGGCAGAAATTCGTGATCCAACTGTGGGCGCACGCAGGTGAGCACTTGTAGATGCTGGCGTAGCATGGCGTAGCATGGCGTGCCTACATGATTAAATGTCTGGTGTACTTGACAGGTGAGTGTGTCAGGACACCCTAACGCGCAGCAGCCACATTCTGGCTTCTTTCCATGTCTGCATGCATAAAGTAACTAAGTTGCAGAAGGTGGGCAAAAAGAGGAATTGTGGCTCAGGTCAGGGCATTACTAGTAGCCAAGGAATGACTGCTACGTTTGGTGGTCTGCTATTGCATTTCCAGCATGCGCAGCTGTGAGCTGCTGTCTATTGTGGCCAGTCCAGATAGCTGAGCACTCATCTCCTGCTTGGGCCTGCAGGTGGCTTGGAACCTTTGACACAGCGGAGGAGGCAGCCCGTGCCTATGACACTGCAGCACGTCAGATTCGTGGGCCTGCAGCTCGCTGCAACTTCCCATTGCCTGAGGAGATGGCTCAACAAGCAGCAGAGCTCAACTTGCGTCCAGAAACCGGCACCAACACCAGACGGCTGCGTCAGCAGGAGGCGCCCGCTGCCCTGCCCGCACTGCTAGCAGCACAGCAACAACAGCAGCAGCAGATGGTGGCAGCAGCAGCTGCTGCGGCCGCTGCGGCTCAGCAGACTCAGGCAGATGCTGAGACCCAAGGTGCGCTCGCACACATGCTTGGCAGGCCCTGTAATCACCATCACAGACGGATGGCCTTTGCAATGCAATTGCACGCTTGTGTGGACTGGGTTGTCCGCGGCAGTCAAGCAACCCAAGAAGTTGTTGAGCTCGTGTCTGTGATTGGTGTCCAGCATTTTCAGTACTGTTTTGTTATCACTGCTGGCTAGACATGTTATTCGTCCTGGTTGCAGGTCTTGCCTACAGCAGTCAGCTTCTGAGGCAGGCATCAGGCCTGCACGCATCGGCTGGCGATGTACTGAACGACCATGCCGGTGCTTCAGGAATGGGTGAGTGCCACTACTACTACTGTGTTTACACTCGCGCACTTGACAGCTGGGGCTGCACTGTTGCCAGAGAGCTTCTTCAGGTGTTCGCCTTTGTTCTGTGCTCCGTCGGGCATGTCGCATCCTTCTCATGTGTTCTGATATGCAGGCGGTCTTGACGACCCACTCATCACCAACCCAACGGGCGCAATGAACGCAGCGGACATTCACGGAGTCATGTCAGTGCAGGACGCCATGCACATGCCTACAATGAATCTTAATGGTTCCAGCCCACCGGTGAGCATTGAGGCAGGATAATTGACTTGGGTTCTTGCAAGGCCTAGTGGTTCTAGAATTGAGCAGGATTGTTTCTACTTCAATCACATCTATGTTCAAGCACACGTTCGCGTGGCCTTCTCACACAGATGCAGTTCTCTTCAGATTGACCGCAGCATGCCATTCAGATGCGCACGGCTTGCCCTGGTGACTGTGCGCGTGCCTCATAAGCCAGGCTAGCACACACACACACACACACACACACACACAAAACACACAATACTGTGGCTGACGCCCTGACTGGTTATGGCAGCCTGCGCGCTTCATGGGCTACCTCTGGCCTGGATGCTGGCAGGCGCACTCTTACGGACAGGCCATGAGGCCCATTGGACTACCACAGCAATGTAAAGATGAAACAGGATTGACCCTTGTGCATCTGCGTGGCTGGCCAGGCAAGCGAGCCCCGAGCTCTGCCAACAGCCACACAGAGCGTCAATCCTGCCTCATTTTGACATTGCTGTGGTAGTCCCATGGGCCTCTTGGCCTGTCTGTAGGAGTGCGCATGCCAGCACACAGGCCAGGAGTAGCCATGAAGCACGCAGGGTTGCCATAACCATTCAGCGCGTCAGCCACAGTTAGCTTGGCTTATAACACACACGGCACAGCCAAGTCAAGGCGTGCCGTGCGCATCTGGATGGCATGCTTTGGTTGCCTGGAAGAGAACTGCATGGGTGTGAGAGAAGGCCTTGTGCCCTGTGGATCAAGGCCCACAAAGGTGATGGATTTGCATGAACTGCACTTGCCCACTTATCAGCTTTTGTAATACCTGCTTGTATTTTACCT
This sequence comes from Chloromonas sp. AAM2, assembly GCA_004335635.1. Classification (NCBI taxonomy): domain Eukaryota; kingdom Viridiplantae; phylum Chlorophyta; class Chlorophyceae; order Chlamydomonadales; family Chlamydomonadaceae; genus Chloromonas; species Chloromonas sp. AAM2. Next base: position 18,713 of record QAXH01005460.1, read on the forward strand.
TCAGCCTAGGGTCATCCTGGTGTTTCCCGCTGCGGCAGGACCATCTTGGTGTTTCACCTTGGCTTTTGTTTCGCGGTCCTCCTGGATATTCCTGCCCGCCAGGCTTGAACAATGACCTCCCAGCACCTACTTTGTTGGCCAGTCGTTGAAATACCAGGGGAGTGCCAGCCAACTGATATCCGTTGAGGCACTTCCCTGGTATTTCACACCAGTCACTGGCTTAGCGCATATGTACATGTTAAGTGCAGCACGTGCCCTTACCTTGATCATCCAAACCGTGTACATATCCTGTCCACGCCGTGACTTGACAGGCGTTTTTGAACCTGAAGCCAGACACTGTACCTGGTGTGTCGTCGAGCAACAAGCCAGTGGGCAACAACAACGCGCCTCCCCTGCCTGAATGGCCACCCTCGGGCTCTATGGGCATGAGCCCAGGACTGAAGGGCATGCTGATGGGCACATCGTTGTTTGGCAAGAGCGTTGACATGGTGGACGTCTGCACAGAGCTGATGGGCGGCGGAGGTGGGTTGATGTGCATATTATTAGCGACTTGAGGCAGTCAGTGGTCAGCGGCCAGTTCATTTACATATAGGGCCTGAACTTGAGTTTGTTTGCTGAGCACCTTAAGAATCGGCTTGTTTCATTCTATTGCGTATAAATGGCAGGCTACTTGGTGCCATGGTCAGTCTCACCAGCTGGCTGCAGTTGTTGGCCAAAAAGCTTAAGATGTTTTGTTTTGTATGTTAGGATACTGCATTCCTTTACTGTATCACGTATGCATGCCTTCATTTGCCCGTCACCATGCAGACCCTCTGTCCAACCTGGGCAGTCTGCGCAGCGAGCTCATGACTCCTCCCACCTTCACCTTTCCCAAGGAGGACGACGATGACGATTTGGCAGATGAGATGATGATGCTGGGCGCCACTCCTGTGTTTGGTTCCCTGGGCATTGCTGGTTTCCGCAAGCTCAGTGGTTCATCCGGCCCGTTTGCAAACGTCACTGGTTTGCAAACGGCAGCAGGTGGTAATGCCGGTGGTGGCGGTGGTGGTGGTTTCGCGCGCCACAGCGGCATTCGTGGGATGGCTGATGATATCGACGATATCATGGGCATGTCGCCTGATTTGCCGAACAGCAAGGGCCCTGGCATGGCGAGTGCTGGGTTCCGGAGCTACATGGAACGTCAATTTGCGGCACAGAACATGGCGCATGGTGGCAATGGTGAGGCACCAAAGATGGGTGCCATTGCTGCTGCATCTACTCAGGCAGCACGCTGCTGAGCTGTTAACCGCGTCGGTATGTCAAAGAGCATGAGAATGCCAGCAAAGCATTAGATTTGGATGCAGATGGCGCATCCAAGCAGGTGGTGCACTGGCAAGCGTAAATATGGCAGGGCTAAGTGTGGATTGAGCACCTTGTTGGGTGTGACAACCATGATGTGATCTGCTAGTGGCAGGTCAGCTTGTGAAAGTATTCAGTCAAAGCTGTTTGCTGCTTTTGCGTTTTGCCTGCTAGCTGCTTTTCACACAGCAAGTGTGGCAGCCTCGAAGTGGTGGGTGTGGCCACGTGGGTTTTGGAGCATGTCACGTGGATGGTTGTGAGGAACGGTTTTGTATGGTGCGTTTGTGTGGGTTTTGGCTGCTGCTCTGGCGCTGGTGAGAGAAGCTGCCGTCAGTTGTGATGCCGTAGCACATGGGTTGGGGCGTGCTGGGTGCTAAGCGGTGCTTGTGGTAGTGTGTTGCAACTGACGGCATAGGGTTTTAGGGTTCAACATCCAGGGCGCACGTGATCAAGGGCAGGCCGTGAAAAGCCGTGTCTGATGCAGCCCACTAGCGCACATGCAGGCAATGTGAAGCCCAGGGGTCATGCCCAGGCGTGCCTATGGGCGATAGAGAAACAAGCACTGCGATCTGTTGGGACAGCACAGGGGCAGGGACAGGGCATAAGTCAAGCCTGGCGTGAAGGGCGCAACAACCACCAAATGTACAGAATTCTGCCGCACATACCATATTCAGCGGCTCCTGATGTAGCGTATTGTGTCACGCTACTGTATGGTTATCACTAAGGGTCAAACTTGGTCTACCCAACCGTTAAGCTGGCTGTGCACAGCTGTCAATCAACTACTGCACCAATTTGGACAGTGCTCATTAATCCGTGTCAGCAGTCGTGCGGCATGGGGTTGGAGTGAAGGGACAGTGCTGGTCGGTTTTCCAGGCATGTGCTCCCAGACAATTAAAAGGCATTACTGGAACGCCTTGGGGTTCTGGTAGCAACATGGCTGGTTTCGCAGCGTGGTTGTAGCAGCATAGGCAGTGGCCAGGTTGGCGGAAGCGGTTGAGAGAGCTGTGGTCGAGTGGTAAACGTTTCAAGCGGGACAAGCACAGGCCCCTGACTCAGCACTTTGTGGTGTGTATGCACCGTTCTGTCTATCGGTACTTTCATATGCTCTTGCTAGTGGTCCCTTTCCTTACTTTTCTAAGTTCTCCAATTCCTTAAATGCCCTGATTGGTAGCATGAGCACTGGACAGTTGCCACATTGGCTGGCTGCATTGCCCCTGCACATTTCACGGCATCCTTCACACTGGCAAATGGTTTTACACCTGCTGTCAGTGACTTTGTACACGGACCAAACGGCCCATGAACATGATTATTGTGCTGCTGTGCTGCGTGCCGTCTCCAACCCAGGGCAAGTTCGTGTGTGTTGTGTGCCAGGCTACAGCATCGCGATACCATCATTTGCCCAAAGGCGTTCATCTCCATAATACGGTTCCAATGGCCATGTGCTCTGCTCGCTGTGCAATGCATGAGCAATGCTGGTCGAACATAACCGATGTACCCGACAGTGGCATCGTGTTGGTGGTTTCCACAGTCGTTTAGGCTGCACGTCCTGCCTGCCAGCTACAGCACACTTAGCACGTTTCTTCGCCCATGACGGCCTAGAAATGGATCCCAACTTAGCATGCCCGTTCTGCGCATTGAAACTCTCTGCAAGGACAGGGTCAATGGTCTTTTTTTGATTGCCTCATGTGGGCGTGTTCTAACCCCAGAGGATACCTAATGAGTGGTGTGTGTGCACCTTGGCTCGGGCTGGCCTGTGTGAATTTCATGGTTGCATGTGTATGCTCAACCTAAGAGATGTCTTATGGAGTGAGTGTGTGTGCACACCTTGGGCGGGCGATTCAGTCGGGTATCTGAAGAGCCTGAGAGGGCCTTAGAAGTGGGGGAGAACTACGTTGGTGCATGTAGCTGTTGGCAGGCGCACTTGTGAGATGGCAACCCTGTCTACTGCCCAACAAATCGTGCGTGTGGTCTGATTCGGTTGACTGGCAGCATTGACTGCAGACTTGCTGTTTTTGTTGTTCAGAGTGGGTAGTAGACAGAACCGTCAACCGGCAGGATTCAGGCTTGACTAATCCCACTGCCTTCAGCAGCACCACGGTGCTCTGTTCGCTGGTAAGCACTACCACCCCGCGCCTTGCCTTCCAGGAGGTTGTTTGGCTTGCTTAGGACGTATCACCGCAGTGGCTGAACTGACGTCAAAATGGTGACTCAGGTGTCGTCAAGGGTGTTTAAGAACTGTTGTCTTGTCTTGCCGAGCGTGTCTGGCCACTTGGTGCGACTGAGAGTGAGAGAATGTAGCAGGGGCCAGCCTTGACGGTGGCCAAAACACACGGCAAAGTGCGCCACACACTGGCACAACTATGGGTGCTTTGCTTTCAGAGTTGGTGAAGTAGGTGGTTTGGTATAGTTGTTGGTTTGTGATGCTTGCAGCATCAAGTTCGGTTAAGGAGGGAGGAGGTGGTCTATATAATGCATGGTGCATTACATCAACAAAATGGATTGGAGACGACAAGCCCTTCCGGGTAGTAGTTCGCACTGCCATGAAGTCTTGTGTCAAGGTAGTATCTGATGCACCCTGCCCTGGAGGCGCTTAGTAGTTGTGCAAAATGCCATTTCGGAATCAGCCGTCGTTGTGTGTTGGGTAGGATTGCCACGGCTTGCCTATCTCTCTGGCCTGTTTTAGCTATCTGCAGACGGGGATGACCTGCACATGGCTGATCAAGCCATCAATTTGTCAAGGTGCGCCCAACCCATGCCTGAACGGGCAGGCATAATGTTGATGATAAAAGGGGCGTATTAACCCGTAGCAGCACTTACCACAACTGTGCTGTGTCATGTTTTATATCGCCATGTTTTACGCTTGTTTACTTGGTCCTGGGTGCAGCCTTTACGAGCTGAGCTTGAGCGTGTGCAGGATCTGACACTTTCGGAGTAACACAAAAACACATCGTACAGGAAGTGCTGACATGGGATGGGGCAGAACGTTGTTGACGGCACTGCTGTCCACGCATCCTGTCTAGTGTTGTTGGTAGGTAGTAGTCGCCGACGAATGGGGATGCTCTGATTGCTGTGCATCGCTTTTATTTTATTTCTACAATGCTTCAGGCCAGCGCCTCCAGTTGCTTTTGTTTGGTGTACTTGGGAAGTCAATTTCACGAACTGAACCAGGTGCTGCCCTTTTTGTCCAGCTTTGACCAAGACTTAAAACGACCTTCGTACTTTTGCAATTGCAGCCAGGTTGGTAGGCAGTGTAGTTCAGTCTATTTTGAGCAAATTGTGTACTATCGGCTGTTTTCTGACAGTGTAAAATGCCATCAGTTAAACACAATTCAAGCTGTCAGCTGCCTCACTCCTCTCCCCGCTGAACCATCGCAGCATATGCGCCTCGAGGCACAGCATGCACCAGATTGTAGGTGCACTCAGCCGCCACACCTGCAAACTCTACTCTCAACTGCATGGCCACATCCACACCTAGCGGCCCGCAAGGCATAAAGGATAAGCTGCCCTGTAGCACATCCCCTTTCTGAACCTTGATGCTGCGCGGAAAGCTCAGCACAACCTGCTGAAAATGGCTGGGTGGCGCCCGAGGATCAGTGGTGAACACGATTGGCGTTTCCACTTGCTGTTGGCTGTCTGCTGCTGAAGCTGCCGCCCATGCCAGATCAAAATGCACAGCTAACCCAAAGATGCGTTCATCGCGTGAACATTCCAGGCGGAAAGGAGCAGCAGGCACGCCTTCACGGGCCATAGCTGGAGTCAACGTGGTGAGATCGATCTGTGCAGCTCTGGCCGTGCTGGTACAAAGCTGCGATGCACGTGGTACAGGTGCGACGCGGGGCGTGAGCACCACCCTGGACATGGCGGGCGTGAGATCAAAGCCGGCTACATTTTCCCAACTTTGCTTCGCCTCAGACAGTGCAGCGCGGTCCTCAATGCCCGTGACATGCAGCTCCGCACTGGAGGGGAGGACCAGGCCGCCAGGTTTGAGCAGGGAACGCCTGTGGCCACAACACACAAGCGAGTGGAAAGCAGCCGGCTACATTAAGCCAATCATACGTTCCTGCTGAACAGTCGTGTTCAGCGGCAATCGGTTCACGTCTTGAAACTAACTTATGTTGCTGTGACAAACCGAACACACCCTGTGCTGAAAGCGAGTTTACTCTGTTCGACGACTCACCTTGCAACGGTCAGTGAGCGCAGCATGCCCCCTGAGAGCAATCCAACCCCTGGCCAGTTGCACACGAGCACATTGGCCCGCTCCACCAGCTTAAGGTCCTCCACTCGCGCACACACGGCCTCGATGACACCGCCATACCCGTTAGCAGACGCAGCCTGCGGTTGAAGATTGGCAGACAAAACATGTGCAGCTAGATGGGCTTATGAGATGCACACATATGTCTCGCCTCAACCATCGAGGTCTCAGGTGCTTGGTTTGAGGGCTGAGGTCAGGCGTGCGGGCATCCCGAATTCTTTCACGGGTGACTGCGATCAATCTTAACGCAGAAAACACGACAAGCTCACTTGTTTAGCTCTGCTGTGCACTGCCTTGCGCTCGCACCTGCTGTACAATGTCTACCATTGCTTGTGAGCCGTCCACAGCTATCACTCTCTTAGCGCCCGCCTGCAGCCAACAGCCAACATGCATCAACGTCCACAGTTTGCTCGGAGACAGGCTCAGAAACACTGCCGTGCAGGCAGCCATGTGTTTTTCTGGTGCAGTTGAGTTGTAATTTGTGGAAGACCTTTATCAGCCAGTCCTAGTGCTGAACCAGTATTGTATCAACAAAAAACAGATGTTTGCCAGTTCTGGGACAATTTGACGGGTTCCTATGGGGAGTGTTCGTGTGTCCTGTTGTATTGGCTGATGGGAACTATTGTGTGATGAATACACACTACGTTTCTTGCCGTGAGTCACGCGTGCGTGCATTTTCACAAGCATTTCCAACGACCCACCGGCCGTTACTAGTGTACCCAGCATTACCATACGTGGCCGTACTGTGGTAGTGCTTGTTACTAGTGTATCCACTATTACTGGCCGTTACTGACCCTTCTCACCTTAGCACACATGAGTGAGAGCACGCCTGGGCCACACCCCACATCCACCACCACCTTCCCCTTGATGTGGGTGGGGCCCAGGCTGGCAAGTGCAGCCTCCCAAGCCGCCAGGTACACGCCATCGGTTAGCCCGGGCAAGTGGACAGAGGGGTCATCATACTGTTGGAAGTGTGATGCCCAGAGGTCACGCGTGGATGCATCTGTGATTTCAAGGTCGTCTTCTGTTTCCGTTTCGGTTCTGCCCTGATCACCACCCTGCGCAGAAAGATATGCGGGAGGGTCATGGACCAGGTCCGGGCGAGACACCACAACCTGCTTGCTGCTAACATGTGCGGAAATGGCGCGGCGCCATCCCTTCACATAGCTTGCTTACGAGTCGCATTGAGCAGTAGGCAGCCCTAAATAGAGCTGCTCTTGCACACACGGTCACCTTATGACAAATAAAGTCGAATGCTCATTTATGACAGAAAGCCGAATGTTCGCTTATTATTAGTTTTTTACCTTGTTACTGCATGCTGTATTACACTTGTGTTGTCTGTACATCCTCACCTGAGCGACCAATGCGGCCTCCCTAGCCTCCCGCTCGTCAATCAGCTTCAGGATGCGGATCTCCCATCGTTCCCAGTTGATCTGATGTTTTGGCTGGTAAATGTGGAGGACCTGGCACGGTGCACGTGAAACATGGTGTGTCTTTGCCGAAGCACATTATATACAAGCGTGCAGGCATCCTATGCTGCAAATGTGGCGTGGCTCGGCAGCTGAGATGGCGATTTCGTGGCAAATCCCCTTTTGTACATGAGGGTAGCGCTAGGGTGAAACAATTCGATGTTGCGGACATGCACATAAACAACGTTGGATGCTAATCAAGACGGAGCTAGTGTTTACAGCATGCATGCTATGGGCCTGCAGGAATGATGCTTCGATAGACTGGCGCTGAGCTAGGACTCTCACCAACGGCGATTTACTGGGGGAGGAGAGAGAAGGCGCGTCTGCTGTTGCGTGGACTATGCTTGGCGATCGCTGCCATACCCTCGGTCGCCGGGCTGGGCTGGCCGCCGGAATGCCGTATGGCCTTGTGGACCCTATATTGTGGTTACCGACCGACTGCATCAGATTGGATCCAGATAGACCTGCTCGTGCGGCGGGGGCTGTGTCGGAAGCTCTGTCAGGCCTCCCAGTTCAGCACCAGCATTTGTGCTCCGAAACCAGGCTGGCGTGTTCCGAAACCGAACTGGTGCCACCCAGTGCTCCGACAAACGCAGCATCATGCATTGTGATGTGACGAGCTTAAGGCACACCAGCACAGAGGCATGATTCCCGCCTTTGCAGAAGCAAGATGCCTATCAGGCACTTCCTGCTGACAGAGGGTCTGGGCGCGCCACCCTCGGGTGCTGAGGAGCAAGATTCAGGCGCATGGCCGCCTCAACATGGCAACGCAGGCGAGAACGAGCAGGGACAGGCCGGGGAGCAACAGGAAGACCACAGTGTAGCACACCCAAACTATGCAGACCCCAGTAAGTTCTGCTGGGCTCATGCGTGCCACCCATGCATGAGCCAAAGTCGACTCAGCTGCCTTCATGCAGAAGCACCGTTTACACACATGTCTATGGAGCCACTGCCGTTCATTTTTGGAGTGTGAATGAAACCAGAGCGCACCATTCACAATGCGGGTGCTTTCTTGCTGCTGTTCCTGTTCTAGCCAGCTGCCACGCCGCAGGCATTGTCTTTGGCCACCGTTCACTGTGGATTGCGAGCCAAGCACATGCCTGCCTGCTCTTAGCAATAACTTTCTGTCGGAACGGCTTGCAGAGTCTGCATTTTCACGCTGATGGCTTGCGCTCCTGCGCGCATGCATGAAGCTGTTGTCTTTAATCGTTCACAACCAGGCAAGGCCATGACTGTTCATGTATGCAACATGCATGGAACACCATCCACTTCACTTCATGCATGCAAGTCCATGTGAACGCCCATGTTCACTGTAGGGGAGGCTGTAATTGATACCACTGATCTGGCCAGCAGCGAGGCAGCCAGCAGCCATGTGGTGGGCATTAAAGCCCCTCCTCGCCGAATGCGCACCATGGCGCCTGCAGCCAGCAAAGTGGCGGCACAGACATGGCTCAGGATAGACCAGCTGGGAAACACAGGTGTGATTCTATCGGATTTGCATTGTGGAGTAAGCTATACAGTATACACCTGTATCTTGGACACTGAAACAGGACCTAGGATGGTGTGGCCGGCCTGGCTCCTCAGGTCACCTTTGTTGGGGATTAGTAGCAGCTCGTGCTGGTAAAGATTAGGTTTCTGACGTCTGAGCATGAGAGGGACAAGGAATCTTCCTTGCATGCAAAAAAACTGCCTAATGAAGGGTGCGTGGACTTTTTGCATGCCTACACAAAGAGCGACAATGTCTGCGTGACAAAAGTGTGTTATAAAAGTGTGTTGCAACCCTCGCCTCAGGTTTCGTGAGCACAGACAAACACAAGGTTGCCATCAAGCTGGGTGTGCAGCCGAGGGACCTGCGCCTGCTGGACGCCGCCATGGCCTCAGTCAGCCCCCCAGCCATCCTGGACCGGGAGAGAGCCATCGTGGTGAACCTGGGGCCGGTCAAGTGGTGAGGCGGGGAAGGCTGATTGCAGCAGTTTAGAAGTTTGGTCGGGCCGGGGTTGAGGGCCGTAAGCTGATTATTTTGTGGTGAGAGTGGGGTGGTGACCACCGCGACAGTAATGGTGGTGGTCACCCCTCGGTCACGTGTACTTGTGCTCCATGTGCTCATCCTGTGCAGTATCATCACACTTGAGTACGTGTTGGTGGTCAACCCTGAGGACGAGCTGGCCCAGCCCTTCATAGAGACGCTCAAGGAGAAGCTGAGCAACCCCATGCACGTGGGCAAGGTGCGCACTTCACCAACGTTGTTTTCTGGCCAACGCACAGGCCTGGAACGCCTTCAAATCTGTTAGGATGATTTTGCTTAATGGGCAGGGCGAGCAGGAGAAGATCGGGGTCTTCTCAACTCAACACTATGCATGTATTCTGTTCATACTGGGAAGGTCTGGCAGACCTGAAGCTCAGTACACTATACTGAAGCTCACTACAGTAGCTCAGTACACTACATAATGGATAGGTGTGGCAGGCCTGAATAAGCTCTGTTATCCTGCATGAGATGATGCGCTGAACATGACCAGGTTGTCCCAGAAGCGGCGCTGTTTCTCAGTAGCCAGGCTGAAGTGCCTGCATGCGCCCATGCCGGCCCCTGCATGCGCAGCTGGTGCATGGTGCACATCATGATCTGAGTGGCATGAGTTCTACCACAATGCACTGTATATCTAGGTCTTGACGTAGCGTGTTGTAACAACCGAAGGCAGGCCATCACATGCCCAGACTCTACCAGGGCTCTACCCACACCCTCACCAGCATCCCGCCCGTCCGCTACCAATTTCACTACGGTACTGCCTAGGCCTGCTTTGAACTATCTGAAAGCAGGCAACTGCACCGTAGTGAGCTTCCAAGTAGGTCTCCAACCACATCCAAGCATATCGTCTGCTCTGCCCCCACCCTCGCAGGTCATGTCGTACCCAGGTCTGTCGCGTGTCCTGTCTCGGCGCCTGGGCGGCGGCACCGGCAGCGGGACTTCGCCGGTCATTGGGCTCAGCTTCGAGCTCAAGGTGCTGGAGATATGCCTGGACAGCGTGAGTGTGATTGACGGATGTCATTGGGCAAATGGTGTCATTGGGTGTGAAGCGCGATTCGTTACATGATCTGTTACTACATTGCTTCTGACATACTGCGATTTAGCAACTTGCAATGCTGCTGACCAACCAGTTTAGGCCCTACATAGTGCAGCCGTCTGTATAACCCCTTGAAATCAAGCTGATGCCCCCGCAATGTCAAGCCACATAAAGTGTGGTTGATGGCGTGCGATGTGTGTACATGTGTTCTAAGGACGCCCTTCATCCACAGGACCGGAAGCATCATACACAACCATCCCCTGAAGTCAATCATCATAGGCCAGCAAGCTTCGGCCAGGCCAATCGTGCACCCAGCAGCTGTGTGTCTGTGCCATGCGGTGCATTTGCGCAAGGAACCTCAAGAAACCAGTGACATGCTTGAACTCGTGACATTGCTGGGTGGTGCTATCACTGAGCTGCGTTCGGTTCAGCGGTATGCGTAGGCGTCGTTCAGGAATGACTGCTGTGAGGAGTGACTGCTGTGAGGAGTGACTGCTGTGAGGAGTGACTGCTGGGAGAGGGTCGCGGACATCAAGAACCGCGTGCCATTCCAGTAGTGGTGGTGTGCTGTCCAATATTCCTTCTTATCAATTCGCGCTCTGCAAGCAGGTTGCAATGCATTCAGCTGCATACATGTTGTGCTGTCATGTTTCAGGCTGTGGGGATCCTGGACAGCGAGGCCAAGGAGTTGGAGCACATCATCATGCCCATATTGGACCAACTCACACGCAGGGTGGGTCAGGAAATGGATACGGATCAGGTGATCTGTTGCGCGTTGGCGAATCCAACTAAAAACGCTCACATTTTGCTTCTTCTTATCCGCTGCACTGTGGGTGATGGGACAGGGGTGGGCAGCAGCCAGATCAAACTGTTACTATCAACATCGGCCTGGGCTGGTTGACTTTCTCATCATGGTGCTGGCATTGCACAAGAGCTTGCTGCAGAGAGTCAGGGTTTCCAAAATGAATCAGGCACGGTTTTGGTTTTTGAGCCAGGTGGCCATTTTATCAGGTCCATCATCTCTTTGTAGGTCACTCATGCATGTCGCAAGTCTTGCCGTGGCCAATCGCATTGTCATGGCCAATCCCTCGGAGTGCAGGTCAAGACGTCTGAGCTGGAGATTCTACGGAGAAGCAAGAACAGGCTCACTCGCCTTGTCAAGCGCATTGAAACGGTAAGCACAAGGGCGTCATTGGCTGTACGCTGATCTAGCATTGCCTGCAGCATCAACAAGTTGACCGAGTCAGAACATGGATTGCCTCAGTCGGAAACAAAATGAAACGTGCTTCACTCGTGCATGTGGGTCCCACATCATTGGCAATGTGATGCAACTGACTTGGGGTCCCCATATTATGCTTGTTCATGGCTCTTTGCTTACTGCAGTTTCACAGTTGGTGGTGCTTGGCAGCCGCCCTTTAGCGTAGCCTGCATCACCCCCGCTTTACAAAGCATGAAGCTGCGACACCGCAATGCGCAACATTCCATGTCATGTCGTTATGAGGCATGTGTTCCTATCCTGGCCATAGTGATTGTGTCGCTGGCAGGTGAAGGAGGTGCTTGAGAAGTTCCTTCAGGATGACGAGGACATGCACAAGCTCAACCTAACTGCCCAGGAGCTCACACGACAGGCTACCATAGCGGAGCTAGCCGCCATGGTGAGAGGTTGGGAGGGGGAGGGACGGAAAGGCGGAAGGAACTGGAAGGGAGGCAGGAGGGGAAAGAGAAGGGGGGCGAGAGGGGGCAGGAGGGAGATAGGAGGGCCTCTACGGTTAGAAAGAAAGGGTGGGCGTCAGGCCGGTCTAGTTTGGCAGTTCGCTGAGCAAACACTCACTCGTTCAAATCATGTTTGGCTTTCGCATTGCCACTTGTCAAAGCAGACAAATGGCGCAGTCTGTGTCAAATCTTTTGATCTACTGATGTTCATTTTCAGGAGACGGGCGGCGCCGCCTTCACTCCACGCGGCAGCCTGAGCCGCATCAGCCGGCGCCCGTCCTACAAGCGCGCGTCCAGCTGCAGCAGCACCACCAGCAGCCGCAGCGGGCCACACTTTGAGGACGAGGCAGAAGTGTGTGTGTGTGTGTGTGTGTGTGTG
>QAXH01005463.1:11449-24700 GCA_004335635.1 Chloromonas sp. AAM2
GGGGCGGGTCCTCTGGTGGTGGAGGTGGAGGTGGGGGCACTTCGGGTGCTTGTTTCAAGTGTGGGCAGCCAGGTGGGTGCAGGATGTGTGTGAAGGGTTCCCAGGTGTGCGCGCATCGTAGATTGTTTTGCATGCCTGTTGTCCGTGCTGGTTATTTGATTGAAAGCATTATTCCGGCATTATTATTCTATCAAGGAGCATCTGCCAGGAAACCCCTGCCGGCATAGTTGAATGCTAACTTTGCACGATTCTGATCAACTAGGCCAGCAGCGGCGGATATCCCAGTGGGGAGCCTGAAGAGAGTTTCAGCACAGAGCCCTGGAGGCTGTGTATCAAACCTGACCTGGCACGGGCGTAGACCTGATCTGATGCCAAAGCCAGCAATGACAGACTTGCGAATCAGGATTGTTTGCTTTCTGAACTGCCTTGCAGGCCACTTCAGCAACAAATGCCCAAACAAGTGAAGGCGGAGCCCGTCCCGCTGTGAATGTGATTCTACAACCACTGCAGTCAGCACCTGTCAAAACCCTAACAGCACGCCACAATTGCATAGCAGGCTACACAGGCACTCCGTGTCATGTGGTGTCTTGTCCGGTGTGAACAGGTGTACGCCACCGCACGAGCAAGCTGACTTGGGATAAAGTCTTGCATCATCGTTTGCCGTTTTGCCAAAGAGCCGCAAAGATCGATTGACGTGTGGATCAATCAACGTGTTAGCGTGATGGAATTTGGTCGGATAAAGGGACAGTCACTATACTTGAGGAAGTACGCTTCGTGTTGCACAGGCACACATCCTGCTACATCTCGCAAGCCTCAGAGAAGACAAGGTGTATGATATAAACCCTAGCGCTGATGCTCAAATGGCCTTGCAGCCTCAGCGAGCCACCAGTTGACCAGGACAGTGTGTCGTTCAAATGCAAGCTGCTTCCTTATCATGTGCATTTGCATCAACCAGCTCTTGATAAGCTAGCGTTGAGCTCAGACCGCTGGCTCGCTCACTATGACAATCTGTTTGAAGCATACCTCACCGCTTGTTTGACCGCCCCGCCTGAGGTTTGCAAGTGATTTACCACCGCAGTGGAGCTATGTGGTAGCCGACTTTGTGCTTTTCGGTCGCCTGACTTTTGCCTGGTTTTTCTGTACGTCCTGGCCGCCTGGTTCTGCCTGCATGTCCCAACCGCACTGCATATGGTGCTTATCGCCTGGCGTCCCGCTCTGGCTTGCGTCCTCCTGTTTTCCAGCCTGGGTTTGTTTGCCATGACGCCTTGCATCTTCCTTGCTCAAGGCTGGTCAGGCTGGTACACATCCTGTCCCTTAGTCTTTGACGGCTTTCCTGGTGTGGATGGCTATCATGACTAGCATGCGCCTTCGGTGCTCCCTTCGCCTGTCTTTTGTAGCCACTTGTCTTTCTTTTTGACTTTGTGCCCGTCTTCCTGCCTTTCTTCTCTTTTTCTGCTTAGGTAGATCAGGGCGGTACACATCCAGTCCCTTGTCCTTTTGCGATTTTCCTGGTGTAAACAGCTACATGCCGTGTGGCAACTGCACAGGAGGAAGGAGTCGGTCAACACACATTCAGAGGGATCGCAGTCACCTGAGCAATTAGTAGGTTCAGCATATTATAACGAGAGCCGAGTAAAGAGAGGATGACGGTTGTGCACATGACGTGGCTGCGGTCTCAGTCGGTCTCAGCTGCCCCAGATGTACACAGGGCTTGCTCCGCCTGGGCAGTTTGCATTGGTGCCCACATGTGCTTTGGTGTGGCGTTGATCGTCACCTACTAATGCCAAGTCAGAGCAACGCATCATCGTCTGTGGCATGTGGCCAAAGGGGCTGGAACGCGGAGCAGGCGGCGAGTCATTGCATGTGAGCCATGACGTCACGCATAAACAGAGGATATTAGGTAACTAGAGTAACTAATGCTCGAAGCTCCGCTTATATTCGCCGCGTCCCTGGACAATTGCCAGTAGCTGCCGCTGACTTCGGCGCCACCTTTCCACGCGAGGGCAGGTGAGCATGTGCGACTCACGAGCGATCCTTGCCGATCACCCTGATCTATATGGTAGCCTGCGCACAGCAGCGATACCGCACATCCTTAGACATCATCGTGCATCATTTGCTCGCTGGCGTTCATAACCATCTGTCCATGTCTGGGTGCGCGCGCCGTCGTTGCTTCCCGCGCAGGTCACAGCAGCAGTCGGACTGAGCGCTGAGATTTGACAGCATGCAACCGGCGTGCATCCAACAGCCAGGCGACGCCTACACTTCGCCACAACAGCAGTTGGATCACCTGAGGGAAAAAGCAGACGAAATGATGCAGGCAGGCCGAAACGGGGAAGCGGTGGCCGTTCTGCGGCGCCTTGTGCAGCTTGAGCAGCGTGCGCTGGGCATAGAATATGAAATGAAAAGCGCTTACCAATTGGGTATCTGCCTTGCCAACGTGGGTCAGCACACGGAGGGCGAGAGGATCCTTCAGGATGTGCTGCAGCTGAGACATCGCGTCCTAGGCTACGAGCACCCTGACACATTGGCAGTTGTCTGCACGCTCGGCGTAATAATGCACAACACCCGACGACACGAAGAGGCGGAGCCCATGATGCGCAGATTGTACGCCATCAACAAGCGTGTGCTCGGGCCTGATAATCCTGATACGCTCTCCATGCAGGTTATTCTGGGCAGCTGCTGCAGATTCACAGACAGGCGCAGTGAAGCCGAGACATTGCTTCGCGATGCCTTGAAGGTGGGCCAGCAAGTCTTGAGTCCATCATCACGTCATTCTGACAGCACTGATTGATCTGGGATGCTGTCTGCAGCAGACGGGCCGACATGAAGAGGCAGAGCCGTTGCATCGCAGGGCAGTGCATCTCACCCGCGGCGCGTATGGCGACCAGCATCCGCACACCATCACGCAAATAACAGAGCATGCAAGGTGCCTAGCGGGTATGGGGCGGAAGGTTGAGGCAGAGCCCATGTACCGCAGCCTGGTTAAGCTGTGCCGGCAGGTGCTTGGAGAGCGGGACAGGCATACTTTGGAATGCATGTCACAACACGCCAAGTGTCTCACGGATTTGGGTCGGTATGCAGAAGCAGAGGTTATGTACAGGCTTGCTCTGCACACCAGCAAGCAGGCCTTTGGCATGAAAAGCAGCGTGACTCAAGAAGCTTACACTGACTTCACATCCTGCCTGATGGCTCAAGGCAAGGGTGCTCAAGTCAAAGCCCTTCTTCAAGACAGAATGGACAACACATTGCATGCGTATGGTACAGGAACCACAGCAGAGGATGAGGAAGCCCTCACAGTGGTCAAGGTACTGCAGGGATATGTTGGGGGCTTGGAAGAGCGCAAGGCAGCAACGGACATGGACAGCGCCAGCGGTGCAGAGGTCAAACAAGGCCCAGCATCCAGTGTCACGTTCTCGCAGATGATGCAGATGTATCTGGACAGGGGCGCATCCTCAGGGGTTGATCACAAGCAGCCACAAAAGCAGCAATCGCAGCGGCATCAAAAGCGTTAGAGCACACATCGCATTGTCAGCAACTCGGAAACAGGCGGTTGCGGCCGCAATTAGCATGGCCAGTGTACCACCTGCTCATACCACGTGGCTCCTGTGGCATTCCCACAAATGCAGTTGCGTTGACTGAGGCGACCCGATGACCGCATATGGTTGTGCTCTTGTACAAGCTGACTAGCACTCTAGAGCCTGAAACAGGCTGCCAAGCACAGCTGCCTAGCGACAAAATTTATGGTTTGGTGAGGCGGTTCTGTACGCCTTGACAGATTGAGCACTGCTTGTCATGGCCATTGATTTGCTACCCTGCCAACACGTGGTAGGAGTTCATGCCACTGTGCTTGAACGAGGTTAATAGGCCATCATGTGGACAAATGAACCAGGCTGTCCTGTGTGGCATCCCGTTCCATGTCCGTTGACGGCTTGCCTGATAACAGATCAATCAATGCACAGTGTCATTCGCATTGAGCGGGTTGTCCTGGATCGTGTTGGAATGTAATTGATAGGATCGGCTTAATGGACCGGCGGTGGCACGTGTAGGTTTCTTAATCAGCTGGCTGTACTCGCACATCACTGTTAACAAGTTTGCTGTTTCTCGTGTGGCGAGTGGCAAACTGTTCAACAGCAGGTTGCTTCATCATGGATATTATTCCTAGCTGTGCTCCAGTGCACCCCTTTGTGCTGAGGCTTTGTGCCACATGTTTGCTGGTCGCTGTGGCTTCAAAGGGCAACGTAAAAATCATATGAAAGAGTGCATCTGGCCCGTCACGCTTTTTATGCGTTGTTTGATGAAGGCCATCTCATCATTTGCTGTTGTTGATGAATTTGCTTTACAGCGAGGTTCGAAGACTGAGATTCTTCTGCGTCATCAAGCGTCTGACTGTGTCTATGTGGTGGTGTGGTCGATCCTGAGCAAGCTTGTAAGATATTTGTGTTGCTTTCAGTAGTATGTACAAGTATGCTGTTTGAAACTCACTATCTGGAAAACAGATCCGTGCCAGTAGGATGACAGGTCTCATGCCCAGTGCACCAGTAACTGTCTGTGGCACAATGTTTGAAACGGACCCTCATTGATGCACATCTGACACGTGCAGCCAGCTCGGCTGTGTCTGGTGAAGCCACTGTACAGCACCCAGTGTGGCCGCTGCGGGCCATGCAGCTGCATCACTCCCTCCGCCGCTGTTCCCAGCATGCTCGCACGCACAACCCCAGCTGCAGATTTAGGCAGTGCTGTGATAGGGACTGCTGCTGCTGCCTGCGCTGCCTCCTGCTCTGCCTGCAGCGCCCCGGCTGATGCACAACGAGTCAGGGGGTTGCTGCTGACCTGCTGCTGCATGGCATCCGGCACCACCAGGTCATACACGGTGCCTGTGGGTCTGGCACTGAACTCCTGGCGCAGTCCTCCATCTGCAGCCAGTCCTCCACTGCCTCCGCTATAGTCAGCATGTTTGTGTGTTGCTCAGGTGGCTGCTGCTTCTGCAGCGCAGGCTTTTGGAGAACAGCCAGAGTGACATTGCCTGCTGGCACCCCGACCCAAGCCTCCACTGGCTGAGCGACGGGGCAGCCGTGCAGCTCCAAGAACACAAGCCCGTGCTTCTTGGCCAGCAGGATGGCCAGCTGCAGGTGGAATGTGCAGTTGACGACAACGACGGGCTGCTGCTGCATCACTGGCCTTTAAGTTAATCTCCCTGCAAGCTCGTGATTTGATGCAAGATGGTTTGCCATTTATATGATCACCACAGACAAGCAGGCAAACAGGATACCAACGATACGAAGTTATTGCAAATCATGTGGGCTACAGTTAGTGGCATGTTGGTGCGAGCTACGAAGTCCGTGTCTCCGGCGCTGTGTACGAGTGCTGCTATAAGGGTGTTGTTGACCCACTCCACAACAGTCAGTTTTACATGTGACGCAGCGGAGGCGCAACAAGTTTGCTCAGAAAAGGTGTGGTTAGACCCTTGTCGGTGTCCGACAGATCAACCTATCAAGTTATTGCATTCGACATCATGCAGCACTGTGTATGTGTGCTGCTACATGTTGTGGATTTACAACACAAAGAGCAGTTGTGAAAGGAATGGTGCCCATGCCTGTAGCCTGCTGGTCATTGGGTTTCTAACCTTGCCACTAGCTATGGTTGCTGCTAGGGTGTTGCTGAATTTCACAACGCAAAGGTCACAACTCAAACTCCACTACACAATAAGCATATCAAAGGTATGGTGACCATGCCGGCAGCCTGCTGGCTGCCTCATCCATCGCTACTAGGAGCGAGCGCCTTCACCACACAAAACTCCAGCTTAATGAGCACTGCTACTAACAGCCTTGCTGTTTTTTCCTTGTCCCTTTCCATCAATTCCACAATTATGTATTATGCCCATGCCTGCAGCGCGCCGGTTCTACACTTGCCTCTTGGCAGCTTTAGTGTGTACTGCTGGACCGGTGATGTTGCTTCATACCACAGGCGTCACAACACAACGTTCACGACGCAGTCAGCACTGCTACCTAGGGGCTGAGCCTTGCCCGCTGTTATCCAGTTTCACAAGCCTTCTGGCAATCCTCGCCGCCTCAAAGAGCTTACTTGGGTCAGCATCCCTCTGCTTTTCCAAGCACTTCATCAGATCATACATCCACTCTTGAGTGGTCGGATGGGCCTCACCCAGTAACCGCTCAATGTGGCTTGAAAACTCCCTTAACAGCGGCTCAGCCTGACGAAGCTTTCCCTGGGCCAGGAGCACCCTCACAAGGCCCCCTGCATAACCCCACGTGCACTGCTCGTCCATCCCCTCAACCAAGCGGCTCAACCGCAGGGTCGTTTCATAAACCGTTTCTGACTCAGCGTACCGTTTCAGTTCTTCTAGGACTTCTGCATGCTCGCCCATGATGTTGACAGTTAGGTGGTGACCATCACCTCGATGGCGCCGGCACAGCTCCGTCGCTTCCCTGAGTGAGTGAGTGAGTGAGTGAGTGAGTGAGTGAGTGAGTGAGTGAGTGAGTGAGTGAATGAGTGAGTGAGTGAGTGAGCGAGGAGTGAGAGAGTGAGCGAGCTGGCTGCAGCTGTGTATCCTACCTGTATATGGGTTCCGCCTGAACAGGTTTGCCCAGGAAAAAAAAGTTTGCCAGTTCTGGGACAATTTTGGGTGTGTTTTGTACGCCGGGTCCTGTGATGTTGTTACGCTGTTAAGACCGTTTGTTATTGTTATCAATCCACCCGTGTATGGCCTATAGATCTACTGTGTGCTCCAGAATGAGAAGAGCTGTGTATCTACCTGTGTATGGCCTATAGATCTAATGTGTGCTCCAGAATGAGAAGAGCTGTGTATCTACCTGTGTATGGCCTGTAGATCTACTGTGTGCTCCAGAATGAGAAGAGCTGTGTATCTACCTGTGTATGGGTTCCGCCTCCTCCGGCCTGTCCTGGTGCCTCAGGCAGAGCCCCAGGTCATCCATGGTGGTCATGTGCAGATGGTGGCCCTCGTACAGCACACGTGGCACTGCCTCCCACGTGGCCCTCAGTAACGGCTCTGCCTCGGCCCAACGGTGCTGGCACAGGAGGTTCTTGGCTAGAAGGACCTGGATGGTCAGAGAGGAACGGACAGGCACTTCAGATAGATAGAAATGATTCAAAATCAGCCCAGCGCTGCTGACATGGAATGTTCTTGGCTTACAGCGTCTGGCAAATGAGTAATAGAGGGAAGTCAGTATGTTGTTAACAGTTACAATGTGCGGCAGGTTAGACCAGATTTGCTGAGACCATGGTATGCGCAAGAGCCCTCTTCAAGAAAGAAGCAAAGACAAAAGGATGCTGGCTAGCTACCATCAGGTCAACGGCCCTGTTGCATACTGTATGCAATATCCGCAAAGGTAGCAGCATACTTGTGATCGCAACCCAGATTTGCGTTTTTGAGATTGGGCCCAGTGTCAACTCAAACCAACATGCAAATTGGGTGAAGCGACTGGCATCAGGACACAGTTGTTGGGCACAATGATCAGCAGGGCGCGCCTTGGCCAGGACCTTTGTTGCATGGGCTTGGCGGCACGTGCAACTTGCCTGGCTGGTGAGGGTCTCTTCATGCTCCCGGCCGCGGATGCGAGCGTTCAGTTCGTACGCCCTGCAAAGAGCAAGCAGGTCATGTCGGTTGGAGGTCTGTTAGTTGGGCGGTTGGTTGGTCAATGAGACATAATTGAGTAAAGGTCAAGGGACAAACAAATGAACAAACGAACAAACGACTGGACAAAGGTTACCTATGCAACCCAGGTCGGACAATTAATCAATCTGTCAATCAGTGTGATGCACAAGCAGACGAACAAGGCTACTATCCATGCCCACCAATGACACACCCTGCGAATCATGCACGCATCACTGGACTCTCACCTGCGAATCATTGGCTCTGACTCATCGATGCGATCTGGCGGAATCCTCGTTGCCAGAACGTTGATGGCCTTCAACGTGTCTGGGTGGTCAAACCCTAGCACCCGCTGCCTGATCAGCAGCACTTCACGAAACAACGCCTGAGCTTCGTCTCCTTTGCCCATTCCCTCCAAGGCCTTACCCTGCTTCTCCATACTGTCCAAGGTGTCCGGGTGCTCGGGCCCAAGCAGACGCTTCTGCAGTGTCACCACTTTCTCCAGCTTTGTGTGTGCTGCTGAGTACTTGAAGGCGTGATACAGATTGTCTGCTTTGCGTTTCAGCCTGTCAATCTGTCTGTTGATGTCCGAGTCAGCGTCCGGTGCCTGCTGTTGATCACAGCTGCCAGGTGCAGCTGTTGGTGTGCTGTTTGCTTGCTGCTGCTGTTGCAGCAGCTGTTCAAAGCGTTGTTGCATGGCAGCCAGCACTGCTTGCGCCTGGCTGCTGTTGTCAGGTCGATCCATTCTGCAGCTGGTGCGTGGTCCTTGCTGACGCTGCAAACTAGTATGTGATGTACTGGCTATGTGCAGTGGCTAAACGCAGCTTGTCAACTGGTGCAGGGAGACGAGGCTGCTGGCTAGTGAAGGAAACCTTGTGCTGATCCAGTGCCTGCAAATGTACGTAGTGGTGCTAAGTGTGATGTGCCATGTGCGTGAGAATGCCATGTGCCAGAGTGAGAGTAACGCTGTGACCTGTCAACCCTGTGGCTACATGTCGACAGGTCTGCGGACAGGATAATACTTTGAGGGGTGGCCACCACCATTACTGTCATGGTGTGTCGCAATCCCCTTCACTTGTAGGTTGTACGGGTTGGAGTCCTTCCCTTCATGTGAAGTGCCAGATTATGTTTTAAGGTTCATAGTTGACGATTGCACGGGAGTACATGCATGGGAGTACATGCATGGGAGTACATGCATGGGAGTACATGCATGGGAGCACATGCATGGGAGCAGCACATGCATGGGAGCACATGCATGGGAGTACATGCATGGGAGCACATGCATGGGAGCAGCACATGCACGGGAGTATATGCATGGGAGGACATGCATGGGGTCAGTTCGCAGGAGTCGTGAAGCCGCACGAAAGCCAATTCAGCAGAACACACCAGCTCAGATGATTTGCATGCATGGCCAGATCATTCACAATGCAAACCATGACGACATATCCCACTGAGTGTATGCCAAGCATGCATGGGGGGAGTTTGCTTGAGCATGGAGCCACTGCATGCAGGGCATCGGCAACGAGCGACGAAGGCTGCTTGACAAGGCACCTTGCACGCCGGGCTGCTTGATCGGCTTGGCTGCGCAAGAACAAATGCATCATCAGGATAGATATTTCACTGCCTCGAGTAGAATATGGCATGGAGGTGGCGAGATTTCGTGTCTCAGCGATCCCTCTTACCAATGGCAATTCGCACGATTTCACACCGCCAGATGACCAGGCGCTGCGGCCGGGACGGCCGGCCTTTGTTTGTGCCGTGCGGACGATTCTGACATTCGATGCAGTAAATGCTCCGTCAAACCGTGCTTATGCCATTTCTGCTCGTCTCCGGTAAATACATCCCAACCACCGCCCGCCAATTGCAGCGTTACCAGTCCCACACAGTCATGCAAGTCGACCTTCAGGCTGAACTTGCTCGTATCTAAAGCATTTACGCCTTCGCTCAGATAGGCTTGATGTCTGGGCACTGGCTCATGCATTCTGAACGAAGGCAGATACACATTCGGACAGGAACTGAAAGCAAAGCGGGAAACCAAAGACTCTTTTGACGTTGGGCCAAGCCAGATCGATTTCCTTGAGTATGTATATAGCATACCCGCCATCTGTGGCAAAAATCATACCTATGCGCGCAAAGTGTTTCTCTCCCAAGTGGACACAATGTCACAAAGCTAGCAAGAGGCTGAGCGTGATGCTGAATCAGCCATCAAAACAAAGTCAGCCACTCTCCTGTTCTTTCGCATGCGTTTCATTCAGTTGCGAAACGGCCGCCGACCTGGCCGTTTTGGATCTAGGCGGTTGGCCACATGCCAACGAATTGGAGAATTAAACATTTATCCTCCACCTGGACATCTGGACGTCCCAGGCCCCGCTACCACATCAAACATCAGCAGTCAACATGTTCGCTCACCACCTACCTTCAAGTGTGTCTGCTCGGTCGTCTGGCCAATCCACAGCCCGCCATGCCACATCAGCCAGCCACTCGTTAGTCCGGGCTCAGGCCACCAGCCGGCCTGCGCCTCTGCAGCCAGAAAACGCAGCCGCCACATCATGCTCTTCGGACCAAGGCAGCGAAACAACATTCTTGTGGCAGGGAAAGCTGTCGCGGAGAGATGCCCTGCTTTCTGCAGTCTTGTTCACCTCCGTGCCATCGGCTGCCCAAGCCGCAGGGTGAGCGCTGGCAACCATGCATTTACGCGACATTGTTGTTTGCGAGGCTGTGAAGGCTCGGCATCATTCCATGAGATCCGCAGCAAACCCCACCCTGCCATTGCCACCACAGGTTCACCAAAGAACTCAAGAAGCGCAAGCTGACCCCTGAGGATTACTCTCCAAATGGTGCGTGGAGGACATGAGCAGGGAGCTACTGCGCGAGTGCTGTTCTGAGCCACCTTGGGTGCCATGGTTGTGTTGTATGCTTCACTGGATCGTCCCCCCATCTTGACGGGATTCCAGAGCTACTGCTATGGCATCAACACCATTAGCACATGACCAGCATGAGCCATTTGATTTCACACCGACACACTTGACATGGCAGACTTCACAATGGTGGCACATGCACTGTCACTGGCATGGCAGAACATAACTGCCTCTTCCTGCTTCGTTTTGCACCCTGTGGCTTCACCACTGTGCTTCATCGCAATTGCTTGTGACACGAGCAAACTTGTAGAAGATTGCTTTGTTGTGCATTGTGTTGCTTTGCCGCTGCAGCGGAAGTGGGTCTGCCCATCTTTGAACTAGAGCAGGGGCGATCAGGGGATACTATCAAGGAGGGGGACAGAGTGCTGGTGAGTGATGCACACTGGGAGGTCACGTTGCTTCGCAGGGCAGAGCAGGGGTTGTTTAGCTGGGGAGGTCAGGGGTTGATTGGCTGGGGAGAGCAAGAGTCCGTTAGCAGGGGAGTGGCATACCAGGCAGGGCCAAGTGCACGTTGCCACAGTGCTGGCGAGTAACCACTGAGTGTGTGTGAGTAGCCGGGGAGTGGCACTGGGTGTGTGCGCTTGTCCAGGGAGTGGGTACAAGCAGGGTGTGGGTACAAGCAGGGTGAACCAGGCAGGGCACCATTAAGGCATGGCAGACAATGCTGAAAACTTAAAGGGGGTGATGAGCTGGGAACCGTGTACGGCATCAGCTTTTCCTTTCTTTCCATGATCATTTCGTTTTCAATCCATATGATGGGTTGAGCACAAAAAGCACTCAGCAAGGTAATTCAAGCCTGCACAGACAGACTGGCCGGTACAGGCAGTGCAATCAGGAAGGGCTGACCAGGCAGGGCAAATGCGAAGCGAAATGGAAGAGTGTTGAGTGGTTACTGTGTGTGTGTGTGTGTTCAGCTGTGGAGTGAGTGCAAGCAGGGCTAGTCCGACAGGGCAGAATGCAAGGTGCAGGGCACACCAGGCAGCGCAAAGCGATACATGCAGTGCACACAAGCGCAGTGCACACAGGCGTGAAGCCTGCATGGCCACACATCTGGGCAGGTATGGATCAAGTATGTACATACAGCCAGATGAATCACCTGTGCAAGGCAGGTTTTGAAGGAAATCCTCAGATTTGTGCAGGAACTTCTGTTATACAATTGCTGTTCACAGCAGGGTAAAAGGATGATAGAAGACCTCTGTCAACAGCAGGTTTGCTGTCGCCAGTCGACTCACTGCAGTGCTGCCTGACAGCAACTGCTCGTGTGATTGCTTCGTCCCGTCAGGTTCACTACGACTGCCTGTACCGCGGCATAGACGTGGTGTCCTCCCGCTCAGCACGGCTGTTGGGGGGAAACCGAACCATTGCTGAGGTGCGTGAGGGAGGGTACGGGGGAGTAGTGTGAGGGTATGTGTGAGGGAGGGGGGATGGGAGTGTGAGGGTATGTGTGAGGGTGGGAGTGAACTGGCTGCCAGATGTCGGTGTTGTACGTGCTTTGGGATTGTGCTCTGAGACACAGTACGTGCAATCCGTGGCCGGTTCCGTTAGATTGGTTCACTCAGACTTCCTCTATGTAAGCACACAAGTACAAAATGGGACATGCCCATTCCCATCGTTTGCACAGACTCTCAGTTTGAATAGACAAACAACAACCCGCAAACGTGCAGGTGCGCTGGTGGCAGCTTTACCGGCATGCAGAAGCAGTATGGCACGTAGCATCGGATAGCCGTTGCTTTGGACTGGTTTGTGTGTTTTGCCCGGTCATCAGTGAATGTTGTGTCAAGGCCATCGCAGCCACTCTGCAACAAACACTCAGTTGTGATGCCTAGTTCCCAAACATGCCCAGATTCTGATAGGGTCACCGAAAGCGGCATACGTTCAGCAAAAAGCGCGTCTTCACAGCTTTCAACAAATTCGGGACGGGAAGCGGGTGAAAGCGCGGCAAAAAACGGTTACAAATATGAATCATTCTGTTACCGATATGAAGCACGTGATTCCTGCGCTCAGTCTAGGTCAATGAAGTCAACTCTGATCTTGCCCACTTCTGAGGAATCCTGCCACAACCTTGAAGCATGTCTGTATGCTGTCACTTTGCAGCCCTACGAGTTCATAGTTGGCGAGGCTGTGCTGGGCGTTGGCGTGAAGAAGATCAACGATTCAGCCAACGGTCTGTTTGCGGGGCAGGGCGGGCCCAAGCCGCCGCCTGCGCTGTCACGGGCCGTCATTGGCATGAAGAAGGGGGGCAAGGTGCGTGGAGGGATGCACACGGTAGCAGTGCATGGACATGCACGGGCATTCAGTCAATCGGGATGAAGACGGGAGGAAAGGTGTGCGGGGCAAGTTATGGTGTACTAGAATATAATAACAATATTCTTTAAAGTAGTATTAGTGATGTTAGTAATAATAATAATAATAATAATAATAATAATAATTTATAAAGGCATGGGCAAGCTTCATGGGCATTTGTACATGGGATGGTAATACAAGCGCATGGGCATACATGGATGGCAATACAAGCACATGGGCATACGTGGATGGTAATACAAGCGCATGGGCATACATGGATGGTAATACAAGCGCATGGGCATACGTGGATGGTAATACAAGTGCATGGGCATACGCGGATGATAATACAAGCGCATGGGCATACGCGGATGGTAATACAAGCGCATGCGCATACGCGGATGGTAATACAAGCGCATGGGCATA
>QAXH01005464.1:8754-20571 GCA_004335635.1 Chloromonas sp. AAM2
CACCAGCTGCAGCTGGACCGGGTATCCCGGGTGTAGTGCCTGGGCCAGCGAGGGGTGTGCGGCCTAGTGGGTTTGGCGGCGGGGGGGCGGGTGGCGGGGGTGGGGGAGGAGGCGGCGCAAGGTCCTTGATGGAAGCTGTGGAGTTCTGGAGCTGCAGGCGGGTCTTGACCAACCAGATGGGATTGGTTAGCAAACAAACCTGCGCACATGCACAACACCAGCCAGATGTTACACCAGCCAGTAAGGAGTATTCGCCCTGACACATGACCTGGCCGGTCTCTTGGCTTGTTGTCTGTTTGTGCATACCTGATTGATGAACGACGCTGGATATGACGGCAAGAGTCGACACTAAGCCCACCAGCACTGCGACAGGATGCCACTACCACAAGCCTCAAATCGTTACCGACGCCCAAACAGCACTTACCATCGCCCCTGCTGCCGCTGCGCTGACGGTGTTGGTCCAGGGCGCGGGCCGCTCGCCCCCGGGGGTGCGCCGAGCATGGAGGGACTTGATGGCCTCGTAGGCCGTGAAGTAGGCAGACCACGCTACGCCTGCGCACGGACAAACACGCCACTATTGAATGACAGATTGGTTGAATGATGCCCGGAACCCAAATTCAGTTGAAGCTTAATCAGATGCTGTTAATCAGACGCTGTTACACCACATGTCTCTTGATAGAAGCGCAGGGTCACACTCCCAGCATCAACCAGTGTGTCGCATGCACATGAACAAAGACCAATACCTCGCTGCTTGTGACGCTGCCAAAAGCAGAACAAAAACCATCGACGGGTCAGGGTTGGTTTGCGTCTGGAGACAGCTGTGCACAGCTCAAATGTTTGTTGTGCCATGACTGAGATGCAACCCGAGTCCAGCTTTGATTCTGAACATAATGATCGCTTGGCGCAACAGCTTGCAACAGAGTGTCCTGAGATTTCTGGTTGTAATGCGGGCAAGTGCGGCCGATGTAACATGGCACACACAGGTACAGCACACTACCTGTGTCCTGTGGTGTGACTGCAGCTGTGTGTACGTTCACGCACGTGTGCATTACCACATGTGTGCGCATGGGCGCAACTGTACGTGTGGGCATGGCAGCATCCTACCTGAGCCAATCCAGGCAGGTATGAGACCGTTGTAGAAGGCGCGCCACCCTTCCCGTTTCAAAATGGTACGCACTGCATGGATGGATCCCTGGTAGCTGCCCAGTAGCTGCCCTTGATACCCATCCTGCACTGCAAAAACCAACAAAAACCAACCTGTCTGTCACAGCATGCACCTCATATACATACTCTGAAAGACTATCGGAGTATGGTATGGAAAGGCATGCAATCCGACTCGGTGTTTCTGTCATCGTCACACATACGAAAAAGCCATGTAGCCATCCCTCTCCCCTCATCGTGCATTGAACACCTCATTTGATTTGCTCATAGGCATCATCATAGCATACTCATAGCATCCGGCCTTGTCACATGTCGGTGCTGTTCATAGTGTTCAACGATGGTGGTACTTGTCTGCTGCTGATTTAGACAGATAATATGCGTTGCGGCGCCTTGCTGCTGGCTGGCATCCCTGGAGAACCCTATAAACACATGCTTGATGGCGCCCTGCTGCTGGCACGCCATACTGCTGTGACCCAGCTACTGTGTGGCGTCATTGCTGGTAAACCCTGCTGTGTATGTTCGTGGAGATGTTCGGTTGGTGGCAGTTCATGCATACGTGATGGCATGGCTTTTCTCGTGCCAGTCCTATTGCCACCGATTGTACGTTTATTCCATGCAATAAGTGGCTGACGTTGCTCTTGTTCAATCCATGCGATGTGTGTCTAACCTTGAAGGCGTGTCTTAATCACATCAAAGGGATGCAGCAACAGCACGGCTGCAGATCCAGCAACGCCTCCGGCAACGCTGTGCTCCCTGCGTTCGTTCGCGGGGCACACGCATACTCGTCGATCTGCTAGTGTGCGCATCAAACACGCCTGAGTTGGCTCGACACGACGTCGCTCGACCTTCACTTGCCTACCCACCATCCTGAATCAGAAGGCATACGTTGAGGCCGTAGCGCGATGGAAACTCTGAGCCCTTGCTTGTGATGACAATGCAGAGCAGCTGAGTGTGTAAACTGGGAGTCCTCTAGGGTTTACACCATGGGCGAGATTTGGCAAGGGTTACAGCTTACAGCAATCGCCGATAGAAGAACAACAGCTGCCAGGTATGAAAATGGCACAGATGCTGAATGCATTCACGTCACCAACTGACATGGATGTACACATTGGTCACACTGTCCAATGAAACCACACAAAAGAACCACTCAGTAGGCATCTGGCTCATCCTGCAATGTATGAGACGCCCTGCAGAATAGCAAGGCCTTCAGAATTCCCATGCATAACTGTCGCAACTGCACAGCCTTGATTCGAATTTGTTCTGCACATCAAGTGCAAAGCGCAGCAAAGGCTCGCGTGCTTGAAAACATATGCTGAAGAAATTGCGCTTATTGTTGGTCCTTGCGCAGTCACTGGAACATACTTCAAACGCTATGGTAAACCATTTCATGCCTCTGATTCACTGTCTCTCTCGGAGCGCACACCCCCTGCCAGAAGATCATGAAAGTGCTGTGTGATTGCCTGGTAAACACGGTCATCAAATGCTCGACGCAATGTCGGTTGTCAACATCGGTAGTGTGTTGCCTCATTTAAGGCCCGCATCTTTGTGCTTGCCTAACAACATGTCCTTAGCCATGTTAACCTGCACGGCAGCAACAGCAACAGCACAACCTCAGCTTCAGGCATTGCTCATTCAAGCATGAAGTGTGTACAAGTGCGTTCACATCTGTACCGTCCCAAAAGGGGAAAAGAAAATGGCATTAAATTAAGAAAAGAAATTCAGCATTAAATGTGCTTCTCAGCAAGAAGCATATCGCATTTGGCCATAACTCGGATAACGACTGCCCGCTTGTCTACTCAAGTGTCCCTTCCAGCTGGCTACAGAACTGGCTTCACCGCAGCTGAGGTTTTGGATCATGCTTTACAACTGCGGACGTAACGTAGTAACTTGTCCATGTCAAATGGATGTGAAACCAACTTGATATAGACGGGTCAGTTACATCTGTGTAGCTGTGTAGCTGTACAATGAATTGAACTGTTGGTGCATTTGTGTGGCACATCCCTCCTAAGCTCAGCTCGCTAATGGCCTGCCCAGTGCCTTCTAGCCTGGGCTGCTATTGATTGCGGGGCTGTTGATTGCGTCCACCTTTCCTCTGCTGTTCAAGCTACCAAGATGGGCCTAGCTTTGCTCGCTGCTTGACATCACATTGCTTCCGCCTCACGCCCCTTGAGTCTGCCCCATACTTTCCGTACCTTTGCTGCAATGTACGATGAACCGCCTGAATCTGGATGGTTGGCTATCATGATGCGCCGGTGTGCGTCCTTGACTTTCTCCTCCGCTGCATCTGCTCGCAATCCGAGTATGCGTGAGGCCTCCACCCGCGTCATCACCGGTTCAAACCCCCCCTGCACAAGAAAAAAGGTGGTTTACCGTCTGTTGGTAAGACAACATCACACAACAGGGCCCACTCGATTACATCAGAAATGGCTCATGTGCATGCACGCAACATGCAGTAGCTCCTCCTGCCAGGTGACGAAAACTGTGGGGCAAACGGTCAAGTGACGTCTTGAGGGGCATGACACACGTATGACAGCAGACTGCAGCTGATGAATGGAGCAGACTGCGTGTGGCATGTGCGTGGGAGCATGCTGTCCCGTTTCCAGGCTGAATGCAACTGCAACGAAACGCCACTCCATGCTGCACACCTGGGGCATTATGCTAGCCAGCACGCACCTTATAGAACGCCCGCATAGATGGTGGTGCTGCCTTCATCTTGGCATAGAGCTGCACCAGCTGCTTGGCTGTGTATGCGGCAGCCGCTACACCCAGCCCCGCTAGCAAAGGGCTAGCCTACGCAGGGCACACGCAGCGACATGGCATGCATTCCGGATGCTGCATGGGGAGGTAGCATGGATTGGATGAATTGACTCAGGAGCGGCAACTCACCATGCTTGTGAGGTTACGCTCTGGTAACAGGCCTTTCTGACTGAAGATGTCCAGATGGTATGGGCCGGCTGAGATGTATCAGATGCCGATCAGGCGATTAAGCAGCTGCACCAAGTCTGCGACGGCCCGGCTTTTCCTTGAAGTCTATTCCGGTCAGGTGGAAGTTGAAAGGTGGACAGTGAGCGCTGGCACTCCGGGGCTTCTTCTGATGAAGCGTGAGGCTGGTGGTAAAAAACCCAGAACCTCCTAAAAACGTGCAGCAACGCTGACGGTTGTAGCCCTTCGAAAACACAGTTGGGTGTCAGAGCAAGGTGCATGAACCTACAAGTGCATGCAATATGGTGAACTACCAGCCCCCAACAAATCCTAGCTCAAACCCACCAGACGGCACCACGGCTACACAGACTTGGAGTAGCGCCCAAACTGCTGAAACCCAAACCCCTGACCAATCCACGCCACTGGCACAGCAGAGCGCCAGCACTGTCTCTGCCAGCAGCCAGACTGAGCAGCTCGGCGCAGCTCAGGACGCATCAACACAGTCAGGCGGACTGCTGGAACCGTTGAGCACCGTGCAGACGGTACGTCACTCACTAGGTTATGCACATGCCTCACAAGGTCCACTTTCTTGAGAGTGGCATTCTTGCCAGCCAGAGATCTGCCTAACAGCACACCGCACCGTGTCCCTGCTGATGCCCACATGCTGTGTGTGACAGCAGGTGAGGTGTGTTGCTTGTCCTTGATGCCACCCTTTCTCTGGTATGCACTTGGGTCAAACACCAGCACTGGGGCAGTCCACGGCACGTGAACAGGCACCAAGCGTGGCAGGGCCATGAACGACACTTGGCTTGTATGGGGTGTCTGGGCCAGCAGGCCGCACGCAGGCCACATACAAGTCGCATGTGGTTTTTTGCCATTGTTATAGCATGGCCTTAATATACCCAGATATTGTCCCAGAACCGGCAAACTTTGTTTTTTTGACAGCTTCTTCATCAGCTGGGTGTCGTGCGCATGCACATGGCTACGCATGTCTGTCGCCCGTGCACTATGATGCGCCCAGCTATCCGCCTTTCCAACTTGCCGTCTTGCTTCTTGACTTGGTGTATCTTCCTTTGGACCGCTCCTCGCTGTCCTGCCCATGTCCCACCATGTCAAACCCTTTTGCTCATGTGCTCATGCAGCAAACCGACCTACAGCCCTTGGCACCACCCACATCCCAGACTGCAACCCAAACCGAGCCCACACCCAAGTGAAGCTCACAGGAAGGCTACTCACGACCAGAACCAGCCCGCACCACTCATTTGCACAACGCTGACTCTTCCATCCTAAACTGCAAACCCCCTTGCCCCTTCCCTCACGATGTAAGTCGTGACACAAACACACGCTATGGCCATGAATGCCACCATGGATAGAAACGGACTAGCAGTTTCTGCAGCACCAGAGGAGGAGTATCTTCAGCATCTGCTGAGCCTGGACTTGGCAGGGCGTAGATCAGCGCTGGCGCTTTCGTGGGTCAAGGTACGTCGTGTAGTGGAGCATGGTGGCTCGTTTTACGGTCTCCTGATCTCCTCTTTTCACTTTCCTGCTCAGAGCTGGTCAGGGCGGTGTCCGGCTCGACCTGTGATGGGTTTTGAATGTTAACATGTACTCCAGCATGGCATTCATGGCAGGATGAACAGGGAATGTGGGTTGTTCCAAGGCTTAACGCACCTGGTACTGTACTTGTGTCACGCATGGCCCATTACCCTTTGTCTTGCAACTGCTCTATGTGGGTGCCCTGCTGCGCCATGGATGATAGATTGGCCATACGAGTGCAGAGTACCTTACAGCTGTATGCGCACTTTGCAGGTCACTGGTGAAGTGTCACAGATGAGCGGCGTGTGCCCCAGGTGTGGCTTCATGGAGGTGCTGCTCACACACCTAGTCACAGGAGCCAGCATGCAGCAACCTGTGCAGCCGCATGGACACGAACAGCCCACAGACACCGGCAATCAGGACAGCCGTGTAGTAGCCGCATGCGGCCCCATGCAGCATTGCCAGCAGCAGCAGCATGCACAAGCTTCAGAAGCTCCCCATCAGGACCCAACCTGCCCTGTCCTGCACCAGCCAGCAGGAGACAGACAGCACTTGCCACAGACAGATCTCAGCACCTGTGCTTTCACACATGCAGCAGCAGCGTTGGCTCCACCAGGAGGGATGCCACCAGGTTCAGTCACAGCAGGCACGACAACAGCAACGGGAACAGCGCTCCTAGTAAGCACAGTGGCAGGAGGAGGATTACAAGCATTGCTGCGGAACCGCAGTGCTGTGCATCTGTTGCAGTGGTCCTGGCCGCCTGTGCCTCTGCCTCCTTGCAACAGCTCTGCCAGCAACGACAATACTTACTGCAGCGGTTCGGCCTGCAAAGCCAGGCGTGGGAATGTACTGCACATGGAGAGCATGCAAGGTCAGGATGCGACCTTGCTCAAAGACCAGCAGGCCACACAGGAGGAAGGCTGCTCACCAGACGTGCAGCTAACAGCGGGACACACGCAGCGATTGGGCTTCAGGAATGCGCCAATCGCAGCAGTTGACATGGGAGATGATGAGGTTTGCAGATGTGGGGCTCGCAGGGACATGCGGTTACTCTTGCGTGACCAATTGCTGCGGGATGACCAGCTTCTCAGTAGCTTCATGATGGATGCACTGCGCCTGACTAGGCAGCAGCCTGAAAGCTATGCTGCCGGCGGTGCTGGTGCTGGAGCTGGTGCTGAAACAGGCAGTAGTAAAAGCTGTGGCTGTGCATCACATGCTGGCAGCCCGGGCCCAGCTGAGCTGAGCGCACTTGAATCCAAGCTCCGGCAGCAGCTGCTGACTGCTGGAAGCAGCTCCAGGGCTGGCAGGGATGAAGGCAATGGAGCGGCGGCGGCTGCTAGTGAGGCTGAGACGGAGGCTGAGCAGGCACTTGCTGCGGCTGTGGCGGCTGCAGACCGCCTATCCCAGTTGCACATGCTGCCAGCAGCCACCACCCCTGTACTTGACACCACAGATGACATCCCCATACCCATCGCTATCACCATTGCCAGTAGTGTAGGCTTGCAAGCGTCAGGGGGACAGTTGACAGTTGCAGCTGAAGCAGCAGGGGCAAGGTCTCTGCCAGGGCAGCGGCATAGCGTGCCCAGTGACAATGCACACAGTGTGCATCAGCGGCTGTCACGTCTGGCGGCAGCGCGAGAGCAGGGCATGCGGGCTGGAGCGGCAGGGCTGTGCAGGTCAGTGACATCAGTTTTTCGTTGGTTTCCTGCCTTTTTGTCGGTTTCCGCCTGTTTCTTGCCTGGCAGCGGCACGGGAGCAGGGCTTTGCAGGTCAGTGTTCTTTCCTAGCAAACGCTTGACAATTGATCAAGAATTCCTGAAATAAGTTTCTGCGGTCAGTCTCTCTGCGATTGTAACCATTTTCTGTCCATCTGTTTCTTGTAGGCTCTTGAGAGTCTTGGTTTACAAACATCCATCGTCTGTTGTTTTGTTCCCTTCATCTGATACTTATTTCATACATTGGCGCAGGCTGTTGGCAGCTCACTGCTGGCAAGCGCTGCTCTCTGCTGTTCACGCCGCCCGGGCACAGGAAGCGTGGCACGTGCTCAGGGCGGGCCAGGCAACCACACGCATCATGCCAGCTACCAGCACACCACAGCTACTCGCCAACAGCATACAGCCAGCAGCAGTGCCTACACAATCGGACTCAGATATGGCAGGGTCAGGCCCAGGCTCACCAGATGCATCCAGAGCTGATCACCGTGGATCAAAAACCGAAAACACATCAAGAGCCAGGCAAGGGCGGCAGCCTACTGGCGATCATGCCAGGGTTCACTCTAACCCTGATACTACCACTAACCCTAACGCCAGCCCAAACCGTAACCCTGACCCCAGCCCAGCCAGGAGTCACCTGCGCCAAGTAACCGCCCCACACTCACATGGGCTCACATGTAACACATGCGGGCAGCGCATGGAGTGGGGTGCGGATGGCGTGCTGTTTCAGCATGCAGACACGGGGTTGCCGGCCTGGCTAATGGAGTGCCACAACGAGGCGTGTGCCTTGGAGCGGCGGGCTCTGCATGGGGATAAGGCGGCGCTCATGCAGCAACTGGGCATGTGGGAGGTGGGTACTTCTCTGTTTGTTTGTGAAGGGTGAGAAGGCTGTAGCATGGTTAGTTAGGCACAATCAGGAGGGGGTTTACGATTCAAGTGTCGAGCAATGAAGGGGGTGGTTTATAGCGGCATGGTTGGTCCACTCCAACATGAACACTGCCTAGTCAGCCCTGGGCACTGCCCTGGCCTTTCCATGCTGGCCTACGCCATGTACTGCCATGCACACATGTACCTGTGCATGCTTGATTCACATTGGGAACGCGGTTTAAACACCATGTGATATACATGATGATTTCATCATCACCAGCCGTGCACTGCCGCGCCCCTCCTCAGGCCATGTATGCCGGTGAGCGTTCGCTGCTGGACGAGTCCCAGCAGCACATCCGCTCTCTGGCAGAGGCAGCGGCGGGCGCTCAACGGGCTGCGGACAAGGTGTGCAGGGCAAAGAACCGCGATGTTAATCAAACGCAACATACCAAGTGCAAATGTAATGTAAGAATGTACATGGCTAACCCCTGACTAGCCCTGGACCCTGTACTCTGGCGTGTACCCTGTCTCTTGTCTCCCCATCACAGCACTGATTCCAGTGTTGTTTCTGGTGATT
The DNA here is from genome assembly GCA_004335635.1 of Chloromonas sp. AAM2. Taxonomy (NCBI): domain Eukaryota; kingdom Viridiplantae; phylum Chlorophyta; class Chlorophyceae; order Chlamydomonadales; family Chlamydomonadaceae; genus Chloromonas; species Chloromonas sp. AAM2. Next base: position 17,530 of record QAXH01005464.1, read on the forward strand.
GTCCCAGAATTGGCAAACATCTTTTTTTTTGTAGGGAAGGTGTGTCGTGTGTGCAGGGTAAGGCGTCAGGGGTTGTGGGATGTGGCATGGAGGGACGCAGGTAGGCATCATGACTCATTACACATGGCGTGTCATGGCCTAGCCTACGGCACCGCAAGACCACCCCATCCAGGCGCTTAGCAGCAGTCGAGATCTCCACCCCAATCAAAGCATGACCATGGTGCACGCAAAAGACATGCACAAGATGAGGTTCATGGCCCTTATTACAAGATAAGGAATTTCTGTGTTAGAGCCAAAAAGGGGGAAACCCTTGAAAGGTATGATGTATGATGCATGCAGGTATGGGTGTAGATGAAGGGTTGGGGATGAGTCATGGATCACTTGTTTTGTTTTCTTGCTCAGGCGTGCAAGAACGTTTGATGTGGCGTGCAAGATACGTATCATATAAAGATAGAATTGATAAACAGACAATACAACATGAAATCGATTGATGTGTCGTGCTTCAGGCCTGTGCTGACGCTGATCAGTCGCTGCGGTGGTGGCGCGCCGAGCCGAGTGCCGTGGCGGGGGCAGCCCCTGAGTCACTGGGGGAGTTGGTGGGGCAGCTGGAGGCAGCGCTGGGGAGGGCCAGGGCAGCACAGGCACAGGTGGGCACGTGGGTAGCACATGGATGGCACATGGCAGGGCACTTGCGTCGAACATGAAAGGGCACATGGGTGGGCACATGGTTGTCGTTGGAACCATCGTGCACAGTGGGCAACTGATATACCCTGACCAAAGAATTGAGGTGGAGAGACAGACGAACAAGCCAGACCTACAAGCCGGTGGTTGAGTGTGGTCGGCCAGGCCAGGCCAGTGTGTTCAGACCAGACGTCGATAGATATATGGATAGATGGATAGACGGATGCTGAGCAAGCCATGAGACACTGTCGTGTTGTGAAATCAGACGCGGCCTGAGGACATGTGTTGTGTGTATCTCGCTTGTGCTTCAGGCCCTGTCGCAGCAGGACAACTCATGCCCTGTGTGCTGGGAGGGGCGCAAGGGCATGGTGTTCCAGTGCGGTAAGACACAGGCCAGAATGGGGCAGGGGCAGGGACTTGACCACCTTGCGAGTGGCTTATGGAGACGGCGGGTTAGACTGATTGATTTGGACTTCCTCTGGGTTGAAGACAGGTCTGGCGTGTCCAGTAATCATGAGCAGACGGAACAGGGAAGGTCAGGGTTGCACCTTATGCTGCAAGGCTGCTGTAAAAGAAAAAAGTTTGCCAGTTCTTGGACAATGCTTGCGTCTGATACTAGAACGACCTGTGTACCCGCCATAACACAGCCCTCACACATGTTTTTGCTGACACACACCGGTTTCAATGCCAGTCCCAAGAACTGTCCCAGAACTGGCAAACTGCCTGAAGCTTGTGATTTGGGAAGCATGGGAACCGGCGGACATTTTGGGGGGAATACTACTGTGGGGGTTACTGCTGTGGCCTGGACCCTCGCCGAGATGGCATGAGAATAATTCGATTCTGGTGTGTTCAGCCTCGTGCACTGTGCCGTTCTGCTTTACAAGCGGGAAGGCTCTGGCGGTGCCAGCAGGCTCATGAAACCTTTGTGCCACCTGTTCTGTTGCCATGCAGGCCATCAGACGTGCCTCGCGTGCGGGGAACGGCTGCAGAGCTGCCCCATCTGCAGGACGCCTGTCACGCTGCGCATCAGAACATACTGATCCGGAGGTTGTCGTATCACACCCTACCGACATGGGTTGATGACACCATGCACGTGCTCTGCATGGAGCGCTGCAGTGCCAAGCCAGCTGCACTTTGGTTGCGCAGTTTCGGGTCAAGCCTCTTATGGTATGGCCTACAGCTGGTCGCGGCTGCCATAAAGTGATCGTTACTAGTAGTAGGCCTGCTAATTGCAACTGTCACTTGTGCCAACTGGGTATGTGCTATGTGACACCAGACGCTTTTTTAATCAAAGATCAACCTCACAACCAGTAGGCAATCCTCTGGATGGATCGCTTGCCGAGATTTGGAGATTGGCCACCCGCCTCCTTGGGGAAGCAGCCAAGCCCTCTACACCGCGACTGAGACCCGCATTGCAGAGCAAGCGAATTCTGCAACCGCAGCGCTTCATTGGGCACTAGACACATGTTGAAATATGGACATCTTTAAGTTGACTTGGTGTGACTTGTTGATCTGCATGGTGGTGACCAGAAACACTCAGTAACGGTTTGGCATTGTGACTAGTCTGCTGAGACTTGGCTCTGGTGGGCAGTCGTGGTGATTCGTCTGCTCACAGGTGAGCTGATTGCAATTTGCTGTTTGTTTATCGGACTGCTTATCCTGCTTGTGCATGTCAAGAAGGATACGGCCAGCTGTAATGAGTCGTGGTATTTCGTCTGCTCACAGGTTATGGGCCCACGTGTAGCACCTCCAGCAGCGTGATGCTGGCTGATGGGCTATGACCCTGCAGGAGCTTACAGAGTTCTCCTGGAAGGTGGGGCAGTGCAGGTCAGAAGGGATGTGACCTGGGATGAGACCGTGGTTTACAAGCTCAGGCACAAGCCACAGGAGCATGTTGAGGTTCATGAGTTGATTGTGGGGACGAAATACCAGGACTCAACTTGAGCGGGTCCCCATACATCGCAGTGCACTAGGTCCAGCGGCCCAGTGGCCAAACTGGGTGAGGGGTGATGTGGTAAAGCTCTCTGGTTTGCCAGTTGACATGTGGCACACACGCCATGGGCATCATCACCATCATGCGCAGCTACATGCATGCCATCAACCATGCTTGCCAAACGCTTCACATTGTCCATGCCCAAGTGTGCTAGTCTCCTGTGCCACACACCCTCACTCACTGCCACAAGCGCCGCTGCGCCCCGTCAGGCTACTAGGTAATACAGACCGCCATCGAGATTGGCAGTCGTAACCACCTGACCGTGCAGCTTGAAAGGTGCAGCTATCACCCACAAAGCTCACTTCCAGGCCCTTGCCTGTAGCCTGGCACACTGAGAGCAGATTGACAGGTGCTGCCTCCACGCTGGA
>QAXH01005467.1:0-21417 GCA_004335635.1 Chloromonas sp. AAM2
AGGATGAGTACAGCAGCCTGCACATTCCGTTACAGAGCCTGTCCGTCGGCTGTATAAGTCCCAAGAAGAACAAAGATGCCGATGCTGTTGACACTGTGCTGTCAAGCCCCACACCACATTGCATTCCAGCATCTACCTGTGGTGGCAGGGCAGCACCCTGAGCTTCTCCCCCTCTTCATAGTCCTCCAGACACACCGTGCATGTGCGCTTGGTCTCGCCTACAGGGCGTGGACAACACATCGACAACAGATAGCATCACGTCATAACAGACAACAGATAACATCACGTGACAACAGACAACAGGTAGCATCACGTGACAACAGACAACAGATTGCATCACGTGACACTAGCCATATCAGCTGCTCCCGCCCCAACCAGCCCCACTTACCAGCATGCACCCCCCGTGGCGCCGTGGCCTCGTACTCGCTGCTATTGCTGCTCCCGTCGCACTCCACGCCATACGCCCCCACCTCCCCGCCCGCACCGCCCTCCTCCCCGCCTGTCGCTGCCTTGCCCGGCGCAGAGGGCATGTGGCCGCCCGCCTCCGCCTCTTCCAATGCACAGGAGGTGTAGGCGGAGCGCATGGAGTTGGGCAGGGACCGGTTGCGCGAGGGGGCTGTGGGCAGGCAAGCAGTTAGGCTGTGCGCTCAGGTGCAGAGGTCTCAACAGAGCCATCAAGTGAGAGTCAGATCAGGCGTTTGCAGACCAGACACTGAGTGTTTTCGTTGTGCCGCTACTCCGGCTTGAACACCAACAAGAACACAGTCACTACAGCATGACACAGAGCGACTTGGCCGGTTCATGCTGACTTGACTTACGTGCTGAGTCATAGATAAGCACGGGCAGCGCTCTTAGCACGTGAGGGGGCAGGCCGCCCTCAGCAGGCCGAGGCACGCCCACCACCACCACCCCGGGCGCACCGCCGGGACCCACGCCCACGCCCGTCTGCAGGCAGAGAAGGGGGACACACACACACACACTGACAGATCAGGACTATGTGAGCGAGAAACGACGCACACAAAGAAGCAGACAATATTGTGCACAACGCAGACTTGAACACAGCCCATGGACAAGCCCGGCAGTGGCCTGACTCCATTCACAAGTAGCACAAGCTGTGCATGACGAAGACTCGCTCTCAGCAGGTGACAGAAGGTAGACATGATACGCTGTTGGCAGAGGACATGAGCTGTGTATGTACAAGGGTACTTGCGCTTGACCCTCAGTGCTTGCATGGCCCTCCTGTGCCTGTCTCACCGCCCCTGACAGCCACAGGCTCCAGCTCCTCATGAGGTAAAAGGTGGAGAAGACCACCGTCAGCGCCAGCAGCCCGAGCACTGCCGACATGACCATGGACACCCATGCTACGGCGGACACCTGCATGCAGGCACATGGGAGGCGCATGGGGCCCTGCCGTACGCATGGATGGCAAACGCCAAACTCAAACCAAACACAAAGCAGTACGATTTTGGCTGATCAGACAATGTGCAGCATGGAGATGAGCAGGCAGACAAGAACTCACTTGTGCATGCAAACAACGGGTCAGAAGGAAAGGGTGCCTGACACCTGCCCTGATGTGGCTGTCATGTGATTGCTACTTAACTGCCGCCCGACAACCCCCCTGGCTGTTGTGTCACGTGTCTGCTGCCAGTGTGTGTGTGTCTGTGTGTGTGTGTGTGTGTGCGTGAGCGCTTACCGGTGTTATCCTGACCCTGACGCCCTCCTCCCCCTCCAGCTCCAGGAGCTTCCGCATGAGTAATCCCGCCTTCTCTGACACAAACACCGAGGGTATGAGCGGGTCGGGGTGCGTGCGCGGCTTGCTCATGATGATGAGGCTCTCGTACTCGTCGTCCCAAACGATGGCAGCGGATGCACCCGCGTCCTGGGCATGGCGAACCTGAGGCAGGCAGCAGGCACGTGGGCTGTGCAGGCGCGCATGTGATCAGATTCATATCCGTGCATGGGAAAACAGCACATGCATGGGCAAAGCCATGCATGCTTGACATATGAGGTGGAGGCCATATCTTGACCGTGCCGCAAGCGGGATCTGTGATTTGGGCAGAGATCAAAACTGAAGTCCCAGCATATCCATGTGGCACGAGGCCATAACCTTCTGCCCTTCCCTAGGCACATCCATGGTGACTGTACGCCAAAGCCAGCATGGCCCAGGTGTTGAGCTGCAGAAGCGACTGTCTTCCTCCCATGACAGCCCCTCCACTGACCTTAATGTCAAAGGTGCAGTTCAGCGACGGATGCAAGGTCTGTTGACGTGCTATAAGCGCCACCCCTGCAGGTCAGGCATCACATAAAGGGCAAGCAGATGTCAGTGTGTAGGTACTTTCACATGAATGGCAGCATGGAGCGGACTGCTTGCATGGGCGTTGCTCACAGGTGGTTGTGAAGTCGCTGTAGGCGAAAGGCGTGCATCCATCTTCAGGGTCGGCCGTCTGCGCATGGTGTTAGCGGCACAGGAACAGTGACAATAACGGTGCAATGACAGGATAGCATTTCGCTTGGGTCATGACTTGTAAGAGGGGTCCTGCATGCGACTGCTGGCAGTCTGGGAAGGGTAGCTGGCCTACCTTCAGGAAGCCCTCCAGTCCCTCAGCTGGCAAGTCAGGCCCGAAGTCCGCTGGCAGGTCCGGGATTGGATCCAGATTGTAAGTCCTTGTCTGTGAGGACGTACAGATTTCAAAAGGTTTGTTCTGATGAGGTAGAACCCTAGTTGTAGGCTTGCATGATAAGTAGTGATAGCGTGGTGATGGCAGCAGCTTAGTGCTTGGGCTCACCATTATGAAAACATCCGCTGCTGCGGAGATTAGAAAAAGACCCAGGACGGCGGACGTGGCTTCCAAACTGGCCATGGCGAAGCGTCTACGCGCCATGGCTGCCTGCACTTGGCCAAGGGTTTACGAATTATATGGATTTGCAACGACTTTCGGCGAACTGCAGTTGCGTTGAACTCACGTGACCTAGGGTTGTTTGCCTTCCAGGTCTTCCGTTTGGTCTGAATATGCCCTTCCAGATCTTGTGCAATTCTGTTACATTGGTCTAGGTGTAGAAGCCAAGCATCGCAGGGAATGACGAATGCAGGATGTCCATCAGCTTTCCCCTGTGAATGACAGGCACCACCCCCACACCACCGTCCACCGTCTGAAATCCGTTTTGGTCACATTGGGTTCACAGGGGAGTATTGCTCCAGTCGTCCATCTCCTACTAAACCAAAGAAAACCAAAAAATGAAGTTCGCCACACTGCATCCCCCAGTTTGACACGTGCTCACCACAACGCCTGCAACACTGGTTCCATTGGCACTTCTGAGAATTGTCCCAGAACTGGCAAACTTCTTTTTGCAGCTGCTCTGATTTACGTGGTGATGATCGGCCTGCTGCAGTGTGCAGTGTCGCAGGGAATGCTGCCTTTGTGTTGCATGTCGAGAGGCACACAAGAGACACATCATGCAACAGACAAGCGCAAGACCATTAGGGCCATGCCCCAAGGAAACAGTGCAGCATGTCAGCATATGTCAGACATGAAAATGGGTGCATTGGATAGCTTCCGACAAGAACAACATCTTAGGTCACTTCATGTGCAATCTGGTCAGGTGATGAGGCTTTGGCCTGCTTAGGCATGATTACGCTGTCAGCCGTGCTGTACCCCACCTACTACACTCTCCCGTGCTCATATGCCAAGCATCAGGCTGACGCTCTGTTGCATCAGGCTGACTTTCACCCCTGGCGTCACTCTTCCTTGGGCTTCCTTGGGCGACCCCAAGCTTAGAGTCGACAAATCCCTGTGGTATACCGACTTCCACCATGCCAATCGTCGTTTCTCATTATCAAGCTGCATCTATACTTGCTTCAACCTGCTCCAATGGGCAGTAAAACATAAGAAGGATGCCAAAGGTCACAGTATTGAATCGGACCTTGTGAAGCTTCCTCTTTGACCACCTTGGAAATGCTTGAAAACTCATACCATCTGGTCCAGAGGTCTTAGGGCATGGTCTTAGGGATCCAAGTAAACTGACGAAAGTTTTGACGAAACTGCAGCAAAGCATCAGGTGGTCGCTGATCAGGTGCCCTTGAAACCACTGTGCTCCAGCCAAGTAGCTGAGAACCTGCGCCAGTGGAACCACTGCGGCGTGAAAGCAGCCTTAGACGCTCCTGAGAACCCCAGCACACCAGGCATGAAGCCACCCATGCACAGCTGCTGCGTGGCCTCAACGACCAAGTCACACCCCATGGCCAAAGTCACACCAATCACACATGCCTGTCAGACTGACCAGGGACGGAAATGAACTGACTGCATGTGTTGCTGAGTGAAGTGAAGAGCTGGCAGCCATACCTCAGCAGTGGCAGTCCACAGTCTCCTCGAATACTCCTTGACCAACTTCAGCATAGTTTGATTGAAATGTGTACATGTATTCTCAAACATGCATGCACCTTATTCTCAATAGCATTTCTTTGGCAACTTGCCTTGTGGCAGAGAAAATGCTTGGTAATGGCCCGGTCATTGCTGCTCTGATCTTCGCTCCTCGCCATGTCTGCTGTTATTGTCACTGGCGTGCTCATCTTCTTCATCATCAGACAATAAGCTATTCAGTATGTTTATCAACTGGTCGCCATCCGCTTGGGTCATGCCTATCTCTGGGTTGGTGCGCACAAACCGTTGCGCCAGCACCTGCAAAGCCATGGCCAAAGCAAGGAGCTGACCTTGAGCAGCTTGTGTCAGCATTGGTAGGTGGTGCTGGACACAGGTGGCAATGGGCATCGTGACCTGAGGCATCCCCTTCGTTGAGTGAAGTGTGCTGTTTGTGTTGGATGACGAGACGTCCCATCCAGGAAAACTGCGCTAGGATGCATTCAACTTGAACGGTACAGCCCAAAACAATCACAAAAACACAAACGAACACAACCCTGAGCTCATCATTCCTGACAATGCATGCATGCCTGCATGTCCCTGACCTGACCCTCTGCAGTCTTGGGTTGTGCTCTGTCACAGGCAGCAGTTGTGATACCTTTAAGTTTCAGCTATCCCCTGTTCCGTGTCTTCACCCAATGCAGCCGATCTGCTTCAACACATCAACATCAAGGAAAACAACTGTGCAGCTAGGAACACTGCAGCTGCATGATGTAGATCACAACGCTTTTTTTATCTGCTCAAACCTTGCCATGCTTTGGTGCATGCATGTCCAGCACGTTGCCTTTTGCAATGCATCTGCTGCTGCCGCCTGTGCCCGCCTTACCTGCCCTCTAAACCCTTAACCCACCTGCATCATCAGTGATTCACAGCCTTCCGCCACGAGCTCTTCATCGTCCACCACCGCCCAGGCGCCCACCTGCCCCTGCTCAGCGGCCACAAAGTCCAGGATCTGCGCTGCCCTGCCCCCGGGCAGGTCCTGAACTGTGGTCCACCGGGTGAACCTTAGGCCGTACTGTGCCAGCGCGTCAGCGAGCACCAGGCGGGCGCCCTCGTAGCAGCGCCATGAGGAGCTCAGAACCAGTTCAGCACCTGAATGAATGGCTACATACGGGTTGATGAGGGTGGTACCCAAATGCGAAGATTGTATTTGAGCGCTCTTGGCTGGCTGTGCTCGTGGGGACCACTTGCACACGCCTGAGACGTGGTACACCTGGTGCATAGCACTGACACTGCTGCGGCTGGTTGGTTCTTTGCACAGGAACTATGAGCCTGCAAAAGCAAGTCCGGCAAAACACTCAGCTGCTGAAGTGCATCACGTTTGCGTTCAGCTTGAGAGCAACACGGCCAAGGCATTTCTGAGTGCCACATTATTCCCACACACATGCGCACCTGTCTGTTGCACCACCCGCTGTAGCTGGCCACAGCAGGTGAAGCAATGGTCATCTACAGCCTGCCAGCGGTGATGGACAACGATGCAAGAGCAGGGTCAGGGCAGCGCAGCACAGGCAGGTAGCTACTGAAGCCTGGCGGCTGCAAACTTGCATGCGCTTGTGTCTTCGTCTGGCACGCAATGCTGCATGGTCTGCTTACAGATGCTGAACTGTTCGGGCTCTGCCCCAGCAGCTTGACAGGGCCACCCCTATGCACAACTCAACCTGCCAAAACCTATATGAGGCGGCATGTGTCTAGTGCCCAATGAAGCGCTACGGCGCAGAGGGCTTGGCTGCCTCTCTTGAGGACAGCCAAAAGCTCTCTCTTGGTTTGCCTTTTGCCGTGGTTGCCTGGCTTCACCTTGCCATTCCTTAACTCCAGCCTTAGTCGGTGCAAAACTCCGTCTACATCCAAGAACAACAGCTTCTTTCCTGTGCTGCTCATCACAGTCAGTGAATGGCCTCAAGATCCAAGGTTTCCTATGAGCCCCGTGCCTTTATCTGACACATCTAGGGGGTTGCCAACATGATTTTCTGCGTCCGTGGTGGACAGTGCCACACGAAGATGCCAACCAATACTATCCCCTAAGTACTATCCCCTAAGTGACAGCTTTTGGTTAGAAACCACGACCTGTTTCTGCCAGAAGTCACATGCACCACCCGACAGGAGGCTGCAAGGCTTGTCTTGCAGCGCAAACGCATCGACAAGCACGCATCCGAACATGCGGAGGGCTCCCGAGCCGTCGGCCTTACTATAATTGACAGGGGCCTGTCCTCTGGGCGAGAGGCCAGGCCCGGCAGCATGGGAGGGAAGAACAAGGTCTCGTACTTCTATGACAGCGACTTTCAGACGTTCTACTTCGGCCAGAACCACCCCATGAAGCCGCATCGCTTGGCGATGACCCACCATCTCGTGCTGGGCTACGGCTTGCACCAACACATGGATGTCTTTGTAAGCCATGGGCCCAGGAATGACTCATGCATGTCAAACCGGGCATCCTATGCAAGCATGCATGCATCATGCAACATGCAGCGTCCACATGCATGCGATGCATGCAATCTATCGACAGCAACAACATACCATCAGCTCATCAGCAATTCCCACCTCCCATGTGAATCCCAGGTTGGAGGCAACCACTCCTACATGGCATCAACTGTATGGTTTTGCCTGCAGCGCCCACGCATGGCCCATGCAGCCCAGTTGGCCCAGTTCCACACGCAAGAGTACGTGGAGTTTCTGAGCAAAGTCACGCCTCACAACATGCTGGCGTACCCGGAGCAGCTCAACCGCTTCAACATCAACAGCGATGACTGCCCAGTGTTTGATGGGCTGTACAAGTAAGCCTATCGCGTGGTCAATGGGTGTAGCGAGGCACGCCAGCCGCATGCGGGCGCAGATAGGCATTGGGGTTTGTGCAGGCAAGAGCAGCAGAGGCAGCAGCACAATGCCGAACGGAGGAGACAAGGCTGGGTGCAGACAAAGCAGCGGAGGGAGGTGTGCAGCGGTGAGCAGGTGCCAGCACAGTGGGGCACAATGCATGGCGAACATTGAGGGACATGGTGTCGTCTGCAGCAAGCTGATCATGCCTCAGTCAAGCACCCTCCCTTGCATGCGCTGTGTGCGTGCAGTTTCTGTCAGTTGTACGCGGGTGCTTCCATAGAGGGGGCGCACAGGCTGAACCACGGGCTGTGTGACATCGCCATCAACTGGTCCGGGGGGCTGCATCACGCTAAGAAGGAACAGGTGAGGGCTGGTGGTGAAGGAACAGGTGAGGGCTGGTGGTGAAGGAACAGGTGAGGGCTGGTGGTGAACGAACAGGTCAAGGTGCACTGACACGAGCACCATTGTACTGACGGGGTGGTGGCGGGTGGGCAGATGTTGACAAATCTGGACTGGTGGAATGGTTAACTACTTCCTGATGCAAGCCCATACGCAGTTTGGTTTGTCACATGGCCGACCATTAATTACGTGTGTGTCTGTCCTGCTGCTATTTCAACATGGTGCAGGCACAGCATCAGATGTCTGCGCTAAACATGCATTGTACAAAGCCTGGTCGTGGCAATTTAGTTCACTTGCCTGGATGCACTGATGCGCACCCTCCACATCGCGGCAGCCCTGCCCACTCCTCACACAGCCTGTTGCGGCTCTAACCCTGCCTTGGTAGCCTCGTCACATCAAGCGCCCCGTTTGTGGGCATCAGGCTCATGTTTGGATTAAGGGACGGATGCAGGCGGCTGCAGATTGTTTGGTCCGCACCACAAGCTGTGAAGCCGCAGTAATCGTTAAGCCATGTGATGATGCTGCTGCTGATGCTGATGATAATCAGTCAGTCACTGCTTGCCTGTCACATCCAGCACTCCCCACTCTTCCCATGCTCATTGCCTGTCGTGTGTGCTGCTACAGGCCTCTGGTTTCTGCTATGTGAACGACCTGGTGCTGGCCATTCTCGAGCTGCTGCGGTACCACGCACGCGTCCTGTACATCGACATTGACGTGCACCATGGGGACGGGGTGGAGGAGGCGTTCTACCTCACGGACAGGTCGGGCAGACAGTGGGGGCCGCAAGAAAGGATGTGCAAGCACCACTTAGGCAAAACGCAGGTTGAAACACCACTTGGGCAAAACGCAGGTTGAAGCACCACTTGGGCAAAACGCAGGTTGAAGCACCACTTAGGCAAAACGCAGGTTGAAGCACCACTTAGGCAAAACGCAGGTTGAAGCACCACTTCGGCAAAACGCAGTTGAAGCACCACTTCAGCAAAACGCAGGTTGAAGCACCACTTAGGCAAAACGCAGGTTGCTTGCTACAATTGAGAGTACGTTGATGCAAGCCACTGGGAATGTGCAAGCCAATGTGAAAGTAGCAGCACCTGTATTGCCACCATTGGTAGCAGTACCTGTAGCAGTACCTGTACTGCCACCATTGGTAGCAGTACCTGTAGCAGTACCTGTATTGCCAACATTGGTAGCAGTACCTGTAGCAGTACCTGTAGCAGTACCTGTATTGCCACCATTGGTAGCAGTACCTGTAGCAGTACCTGTCTTGCCGCCATTGGTCTGGCGGGTTTGCCAATCAAGGGTGTCACATCCTAGGCTTAGGGTTGGCTGCGAACATGAGTTAATTGAAGGCCTGTTGCCCACCTGCTGTTTGTCCGTCCGTGTCTGCTTGCAATCGGCTCTGGGCTCAAGGCTCGCGTGTGAACAACCAAACCTACAGGTGTTGATCTTGTCCCGTTGCGACCCAGCAGGGTGATGACCGTGTCCTTCCACCGACATGCCCCCTGGTTCTTCCCCGGCACGGGAGCACTGAACGACATTGGGGAGTTGAACGGTGCGTGAATCCCCGACTGTGGATAGGCCAGGCGCCTGTTGTCCTGCACATGTCGTCCTGAGTCAAGTGAGGTCCCCTTCGTGCCATGTGGACCAGATGTTCTCTGATTTGAACATCAAAGGAGATGCTTAGGAACAGAGGAGAGGTGTAAAAATGCTAGGTATTTACATGTCTTCAATTTTTAAGGTGGAACGTACCAGCAATCAAGCAAGCGAGCGAACAGCTCTACCTTTCCCCGGTCATGCCCTTCCCTGATGCCTTCTCTACCCACCCGCCTTTTCCAGGCAAGTACTACTCAGTGAACGTGCCCCTGAATGAGGGCACCACCGATGACACGTTTCATGCGCTGTTCAAGCCCATCATGCGCAAGACCATGGAGGTCTTCCAGCCCAACGCCATTGTGCTGCAGTGTGGTGGGTGCATGCGCACGTGTTCGCAAGCCACATGGCCTTGTGAGCACTCAGTCACCAGCGAATGCACGGATACTGGACCACGCTGGCTCAATTCGATTCTACGAATAATCGTCACAAGCAACAGATTGGATTATGATCTTGGAGGCAGAAATAGCTCAAGCAGTCAGGAATTCAAAAGGTCGCAGCATGCATGCAAATCCTGCCACTTGCCCTCCCAGTCCAGTTCAGCATGATCGGCTCACTCTCTGATGTTGCATGTCTCTGCCCATACCCATGCCAACTGTTAAAGCAATTGAGCTTGGCAAGAACTGCCTGTGCGCCATCACCCGCAGCGACATGCTCTTGAAAGTTGCAACCACACACATCATCCGCACCTATCCACCGACTTTTCAGCGTATATGCTGTGTATGAAGCACAGAAATGCCCGCAGTGACTTGTTATCAGCATCCATCGTTGGTATGTGCGGCATGTCGGGCCGGCCCGCTGCGGCATGGGACATGCAAACCCTCTGCTTTGCTGGGCCTTCAACTCGGTACTAGCATCCATGCTTCTGGTCCAGGCGCTGACTCCCTGGCCAATGACCGCCTGGGCTGCTTCAACATGTCATGCAAGGGCCATGGGGAGGCGGTGCGCTTCATGAAGGAGTTTGGAGTGCCCATGCTTGTCACTGGGGGTGAGTGAAAGACACGCGTCGGTGCAGGGTCACCACGTCACCTACAGGCCATGGCATGTTGCCCTGTATTCACGCATGTGTGCAGCCAGAGGCTGCACTGTAAGGAGTCTCAGCTGTTCACTGTTCATCAGACTGTTCACTAGATGACACAGTAGATCTGCCCTTTATTAGGAAGTCACAAACGAGAACAAGGAAATGAACAACCGACCAGCTCATCCAACATAATAAGCAGGCAAACGGCGAAGCAAACAAGGGACGGGCGCATTCCATGCTGCAGGTGGCGGCTACACCAAGAGCAATGTTGCCCGGTGCTGGACCTATGAGACCTCCATCCTCACGGACAAGGCGGTGCCCGAGTCGTTGCCCAGAACCGAGTACCACGAGTATTTTGCGCCCGACTTCTCACTCAACGTGTCGGGCCACAAGCACATGGAGGATCAGAACAAGTCGGTGAGTGCCAGGGGTGTGGGAGGGGCGCTGACCAGCAGTGCAGGGTTTTTCTCTCGTGCCCTGGGAGTAGTCTTTGTGAAGATGCTGAATAGCACCATATTGTGTGATCTTCTGCAAGACATCTGAAGGGCTGGCATGCGGCTGGCCAATGACGCATCGTGTACCATCAATGACACGATACGTAGTTGTGTTATATGATGGATGTATCTTGACATGATAGCCTGTTAGCACAATTCATGTGAATGTGCTGAACCCTTGGATGTCGGGTCTTGGGCCATGTCCGCATTCAAGTTTTCAAACACAGCACTGAACGCCTTACCAACTATACTTCAGTTCAGTATCCTGCCGAGATGTGTTCAGCATTGCAGTAGGAAAGCACGTCAACTTCCGCGTCTCAACATCCCAGCCTTCTCTTCCCCCCCATCTTGTGGCCGCCGTGTGCAGGACGTGGAGCGCATCAAGCGCGAGGTGCTAGAGCACCTGAGGCAGCTGGTGCACACGCCGTCAGTGCAGATGCACGAACTGCCGCCCACCGCCAGGATGCCAGTGTGAGTAGCCAAAGAGTCTGCAGGGTTAGAATACTGCAGGTTTTCTGCAGGAATAGCAAGTGAATAGACAGTAAGCAGTCAGTGAGCAGTCACAGCATAGAGCAAATCAGTAGATGTGGAGTTCGCTTTTCTACGCCAAAGGCGGCTTTCGGCTGCAGTATTGGCCTTCAACGCAATCTAGTAAGGGAGAGACAGTTGCTCTTGTCATGCACTTCTGGTTCCAGAGACCCCTCAGTCATGGCCCACTAACTAGTTGCACTGTCCGCTAGGGCCAGTGGTGGCTGCCTGACACTGTAAAGTAAACTTTACTCTTAAAGTAAACTCAAACTAAACAACATAACTGGGCTTCTGTCTTTGGAGTCAAGGGCCCGAGAGTCAACTAACCCAGGGAGTTGCTTGTTTACACGCCTTGGGGCCATCTTGAGCTTGGCAGCGGATTGTTTAACATAATCTGTCAAGGCGTGCTTGACGCTTATGCCCTATTCATGTTGAGTATGTTCCTGGCATGCGCAACAACTGCACATGACCAGGCTGGCAATCGCTATATGCCTCGCAGTTTAATTTATAACGTAGAGAGGGGCGAGCTCAGTCGCCTTGTGCTTCACCACACAGGCTGGTGTACCCCAACAAAGGGGCTCTGACGCTTGCACTGTGCTTGCATCACGTTTGCAGGTGGCAGCTGGAAGACGAGCCCACCGGTGTGCCGGAGCGTCTGGGGCGGTATGCAAGGGAGCACCTCATACTCAGAGACCAGCCGGAGGACGAACCTCCTAAATGGCCCAGTTACTGACTGACTGACTGACTGACTGACTGACTGAATGACGGACTTGTCCCTGTACTACAATGTATTCGATACTTTGTGCGTTGCGGACTGTCATGGTCAAGTGATCGGCTGCATGACCGCTTGCCTGAACTCATCCACACAACATGGCAGTTGGCTGCACCTGCTGGGCTTTCCACGTGCTCAAATTGCGTATGTGTGGCCTCAAATGCAATCATGAATGTAATACAGACCACGATAAGATTTAGTGTGATCATCATGGCAGCAACGAGCGCGAGCTAGCAGCAGGCCGGGTACTAGGCGATAACGGCTGCCTAAACGAGCTGCACGTGGGCCTGAAGGCAACCGCTGTGTTCAGATCATCATCATGGCACATCAGCTGTGTTGGCGCAACGGCATGCCTGTCAAGCGGAGCAACGAATGGAGAAACCGGCCTAGCAAGAGAGACCAACGAAGCCGAGCACTGCAAAAAACCACTATTACAAGGAGGGAGTGCATACCAAGAAGCACGTCCAACGCAAATGCCAACTACTTGCGCAAATTGCAAAAATTTCTCCTAGTAAAGGGGGATCTGGTCGTGTCAGCAAGGGGTGGTGAGGCCCTTGTGGCCATCACCCCACAGTTCTGCGTGTGCCTGCCCGTTTCAAGAACCGACGGGCAAGTATGTAGAATTGTATTCGTGTAAGAATTGTCCCGGAACTGGCAAAGATCTGTTTCTGTACCAGTTATGATGGTCAGTGTTGGAGTCAGTCGCCATTTCGTCATTGGTTTGGTGTGGCGTGCCCCCATCATGGCTCTATAGGTCTCGTTTACGCATACCCATGGAGAGTTGCATCCACCCTCATGCATGGCTCTGTCAACGCCCTAAGCATCATCGTATGAAGTATCGGCCCAAACCTTCAGCCGAGTCATCAAATGCACTTGCATGCGCCATACTCGCATCCTCTGCGTGGTGTTGTCACATGACTACACCAGTCCTGGCCTGCCTGCACCCGCACATGACCCGACATGCTCACACTCCACCTGACTGGACATGCACAAATGCACGCTACTGTGGACAGCGGTAGATTCAAGAGTGCTGGGCTCTGCGCTCAGCTCCTTCCATCAACTCTTGTGACAAGAACAATGTGTCCACAGGGCTGCTTCATTGCGCACCTGCTCAACGCCTACCTTTGATCACTTCAACTTAGGGATGAAGCACAGTCCAAGCAGCTGACAAGTTGAACTGTCTTGTGTGTGCACGTATATAATCGTGAAAATCCTGGTAAATGGGCAACAGACTGCCACGGGTCATGGTCCTATGTGGTACAAGCTGGCTTGTCAGAAGACAACGTCCCTCGTGCAGATCATGGCCTATTCAGGCATAACAGGGCCGTTTTGCAGGAGTTGGCTGCATGCGTTCCAGGCCATAGTAGCCGATCCGTAGCAGTCGGCCACCTGGCTGATAGTACGCCATGGCGGTTTAGAGGCAGCGCAGCCAGACGTGGAGGCGCAAGTTCTGGCAAACGGTGGCAATTTAGCTGTGTGTGATGCAGCGCTGGCAAGTGCTGCGCTTTATGGCCATGCACTTATGCAAACAACTCTCGTGGTGAATTGCGTGTGATGATCTGTGTTCGGTGCCTTGAGACTCAGCCATGGGACTTAGGCAGCATTCGCCATGCTTGCTCACACCACACAGTATGCCAAGGCATACGCAGCCTACCCATCGAGGCAGATCTTGGCCGATCCTGCCGGGTCTACATGTGGCCTGCAGCCCATGCAACTGTCAGCCCTCCCGACGTTCATGAAAGCTGTCAAACATCTTGTACCATCCGCATTGTCATGATGGCTTGCGTTAGTACCATGCAAGAGTAGCCATTAAGCTGTCTCTCTGCACATGATTTGTTCTATGCATGGTTGAAAACCATGTCCTTCATTCACAAACATTTGTCCTATCGAGCTTGATCTCAAGTTCCCTTTCAAGCTTGATAGGGGAAATGCTTTGTCCATAAGGGGGCGGTCACACGTGCCGAATTTGGATCAAGATTTGGATAATGATTTGGCCCAATTTTGAAAACCCAAATTTGGGTTGCGGTCACACGGCAAATATGGGTTCAGATTTGGATTATAACTTGGGTTCCCAATTAAGGGAGGGGGGGGGGGTTGGGTTTATTTGGGTTCTAATTTGGGTAGGGTACACACCAACAACATGTCCGTTTAACTTGAAAATTCGACCACGTGCCTGGAATGGACCAAGAAGGTGCCCCCACCTTAAGAATTGCTGTACACGGCCTACTACACACAAAGTTACGCACACTCACACCACTACCACTACCGCTGCCAACCCTTCTGCCAAGGCTTCTGCTAAGGATACTGACAAAAGAGATAGGTCTGTTGGCGACCCATCCTGGCATTTCATCACATGAGCAGGCAGCAAACGCTAGATTAGCGCAAACGAGAGGCTGACCATTAAGTGTCCATTGCGTGCTTTGAATCTGCAATCACTTCGCCAGCTGCTCACACAGGTTCCATGTACATGCATCCCCAGCGCAGTTTAACAGCCCAATAATTTACGTGAACATGCCAACTTACCATCCCAAATTCGCGTGTCCAAGTATGGGTGCGAGCAAATTTGGGCCCAAATTTGGGCTTCATCTGCCACCTTTCAACCCCAATTATTTGCCCAAATCTACGTGTGAACCGACCATGACACCAACTACCCACCAAAGCCACAGCAGCACACTCATTCAAGTTGACAGTCATAAGGTTGGCCTGGGCAAACTCATGTACGCAATCCAGCCCACTTACTTGTGACCCGCCCACTCACAGCCCTGATGGAGGGTCCAATACCGCTGCACTTTATGGAGGAGATTCTGACCAACCTTCACTGCAATGTCCACATCACACGTCTTGAAAGTATTTTGGCCACTGGGCCACCCACGCCCCTCCTCACTACAGCCTGGGGCTGGAGCAGTGGCTAAGCAACCGTTTGACGCTGGAAGCCAGCCGCCTTGTGTGTGTGCGTATGTGTGTGTGTGTCACTGAGTCTTAATAGATGTGGGTATTCAAGGCTTGACAGCAGCGCTATGTGGACGTAAACCTTTTGAACTGGCCCCAACCGCCGTCATGTGGACTGTTGTGTCACCCCATTATCGAACAGTTCTGCGTGACCAGCAACAGCAGTGGCGATTTGGCTGCGCCACCTTAGGTTTGCATTGGGCCCCGTCTGCGGAGCTTAGCAGGTCGGCAGGGCTTGACACTAATTGCACTGAGCCCGTCGGACTCCAGCACGCACACAGGAAGGGCTCGGCATCCAACATGGCGTCGCCTGCAGGTAAAGCTGCTCAGCAGCATGGCGCTCTGGCCATTGTGGCGACAGGAAATGGCGCCCATGCTGGAGCCCCGCCCGGACCCCCGAGCCCTACCAAGGCGCTTATCGACCACTTGTGTGAGTCAAGAGCTGAAGTTGATATGCAATGCTTCCTCATTGCACCTCTCGGAGCTTTTATGGTTTCATGAAAAGCGCTGGATCTCAAACCACTAAACCCCAGAGGAAAGCCACGCTTGCAGTCGGCTATTTCTGCTTGGCTCCAAAGCGCTTGGCTAAGCTGCTCTGATTATCATATCGCCCCACCTCTGACCACCTTCGCCATGCGCAGCTATGCTTACGGCGCACAAGCTTGCAGCCGCTGCCTCTCAGCCAGCCAAGAAGAAGAAGGATCAAGAGAGTTCATCCGACGACGACGAAGACTACCCACCTGATCCACAGCAGTGCACAGTGACTGGGCCTGGGTTCGCTGTGAGTATCTTATGTAACAGTTGACATGCAGCCCAAGGCAGCTTGCTTTATGTCTGCGCATCACTTCCAGCTCTTGCACACGTGACGCTGCGCATACTCCAATTATGCAGCCACACACATCACGCACCTTGTTTTGTCATCACGCTCTTGAATCATGTCCCAACAAGCGCACTCTACTCTTTATGGCCTTGCTTCGCAGGGTGGTGCATCTGGCACTCCTGTCAAGCTGTACGTCCATGTCAAGGACACTCGGGGGCGCCGTATGAAGGAGGGGGGCGATGATGTCTCTGTGCGTGTGCAGTACGGAGTTCCTGCAGTGTCCATACCTGTGGACGTTTCAGACAATGACGATGGTTCATACACTGCTGTGTACACACCACCCACTAAGGGAAACTACCAGGTCACCGTTGAGGTGAATGGCATCTCCATTGGGGGTTCCCCTTTCCCGGTCTTCTTCAGTGCGCCCCCTGACCCTGCGACACTTGCAGCTCAACAACAAGCTGCTCAGGAGCAGGACGGCGCCAAGCCTGCCGCACCCCAAGAGCAAACCAGCATCACGAGCATCGCTGCTGCTGCAGGCATCTCAGCGGTGCAAGCCATCACCGACGAGCACCTGCGCACGCTCTACGTGGGCAACATCAGCCCAGCCGTCCCCATTGAACGCCTGCGGGAGCTCTTCACCATCTTTGGCCAGATCATTGACCTGTCGGTGCTTGGCGACCGGAAAGACATGGCCATGGTGGTTTTTGCTAACAAGGAAGCGCAGGCACAGGGCCAGCAGCTCAACAACACCATGTTTGGCGACCGGCCCTTGAATGTGACTGCGCCCATGTCAGCCATGGCTGCAGGCATTGTGCCAGCACACCCTCCACTGGCCATGCAGATGCAGCAGATCCAGCAGATGCAGGTGAGGCGTTTGCAAGTCTGTTGGGCTGTTGATTACCGGCTTCTTGATCACGTGCTTTGAGGCATGGCTGATGCTTATGCCATGCGTGGAGGGCTGCTGTGCCTGGATCACCACAGCGTCATAGTCTTACACGTGGACATCCTGCGCACTGTGTGTATGCCATGTGTGGAGACTGGTGCGATGGTGCCCTGTGTGTGTTGTTCATCTGCCCAGGCCATCGTCTGCGGCCAAGTGCATGTCTGGTAAGCCAGGGTGCCGTATTACGCCGCACGCATGTTGTGCTGCATGTTCAGGTTACTGAGTTGGTTGGAGCAAGCTGACTTGCATGTTCAAGGCTTTGCCTCTGCTTACCCTGCGTAATACCATGCCGCTCAGATCTTGTTTGCCTTTTCCGTTGTCTCGTGTGCTGTTCTATCAACACTCCGACTTACTAGTTGTATGCATCAATTTGATCGTGGATACCTTCTCTTGTCTTGTCCGCAGCAAACCCTTCTCCAGTCTCAGAAGCTTGCAGCTCAAGTGGCGCAGATGCGCGCATACAACAAGTCGGGTGTGGTGATGAGAGAGGACCCGCAGAAGGCAGCCCAGGAGGCAGCACAGCGCCTCATGTCCAAGCTTACAGGCGGCTCACGCATTGCCAATGAGCTGGTGGTGGCGGGTGCAGCGGCGGCGGCGGCAGCAGCACAAGCCCACATGCCGCAGCAGCAGCCACCAGCAGGCGGGCCCCAAAAGGACCAGGACAGGTCCCGGAGGGGCGACAGGGACAGGTCGCGCTCACGATCACCGGGAAGGTGGGCAACTGGGTTATCACGGATTATGGAAAGGCGTCATGCTCTGATGCCGAACGGGGGGTACAATCGGCCAACCTTATAGCTGATCCAATTTTGTTTATTTGAATCCATAATAGGGCGATCTCTTGTCGTACTGATGAATTGTCTGCATCCAGGCAGGAACTAGCATCACTATGCATCGGCAGCACAAGTGGCAGCACATGGCAGAAGCCCGCAAGTGTTTGTGTTGATGCTCAGTGCTCTGGGTTTCAGAGATGTTTGGATTGGAATGCCTGATGTTCAGTATGTCTGCCTTGCTTCTATGGCCCCGGAAATCAGCTCGAGAATTGCCTGTCATTGTGGTTGCGCTTCTCTGCGCAATGCAGGCGCCGCAGCCGCTCGCGGGACAGGCGGCAAGACAACCGCGGCAGGGATTATCATCAAGGTGGAGCATCTGTTGCAACTACGGGTTGCTCTTGTTCTTGTTCGTGGTCAGGTGTTCAAGGGACAGACAAATGCTGTGTTCAGTGACCTGGCATTCTGTTGCACAGGCGCACTGCTCACTCTTTGTCTGTTTGTTGTGGCGCTGTGCTTGCAGACAGGGATAGGGGCTGGGAGAGGGAGCGTCGGGAGAGGGAGCTGCGGGAGAGGGAGCTGCGGGAGGTGGAGCGCAGGCAGCAAGAGCAGCGGGAAAGGTATGCAGCGGAGCAGCATTGAGGGTGATGACATTTGACTGTCTGTCAGGTCAGGCCCTGTCGTTGGCATGCAGGCTGTGCATGGCCATGGGCAGACGCTATGGGCTAATCAGCACAAGGATAACGGGCTTGAGTGACGAATGACGTCACCACAAGCCAGGGCATACTTCGCTCGCCAATCAATACAGCCTTGTCACTGATGTCTATCCAGGTCAGCTCGGTATCAAGGAAGAGCTATTGCAAAAAGCTGATTAGCGAATGGACGTATTTACAGTGCTCAAGATCCCAGGCATGCGCATCAGGTTGCATGTCTGTGTGTTTGCCCTCACTGGATGTTTTCTCGTTGGTTTCCCTGCAAGCAGGGAGCGTGAGAGGCAGCGCGCCCGTGAGCGGGAGCGGGAAAAGGACAGGCAGCGCGAGCGCTTGCGAAACCGGGTCATGGACCTGGAGAGAGAGGAGACACGCAAGGAGAGGCGCCGCAGCAGGTAAATGGACATTCAAATACTTGAGGTGACTGTGATGGGGTTGCATACTGCGAGAAATGTTGCTGTCTGCTGTTCAGGGCACATGACTAGCAGTAGAACTGAAGTCAGCTGTGTTGAATTAATCTGGTTCAGTGATGCTGATTGTTCAGTGATAGTGACAGGCGGCCGTTTGTAGTGATTATTGGGGCAAGCTGCAGGGAGGTTGACCTGCGCTATCTCTGTGTGTTGTGTTTGTCGCAGGAGCAGGTCTCGGGACAGCTTGAAGGATAAGGATGCGTCGCGGGCCCGCAGGGACAGGGAGGCACCTAGGGACGAGCGCAGGGACAGGGACAGAGAGGCACCCAGGGACAGGTCAGAGAGGGACGCTCCAAGGGACAAATCAGACAGGGACAGGGCAGACAGGGATCGTCGCGAAAAGGACAGGCCAGAGGGGAGTGATCGTGACAAGGACAGGCCAGAGAGGAACGGATCACCCCACACACGCAGCCATAAGGATGACCCAGACAGAGATGCACAGCGAACACACCGGGACAAAGACAGTGAGGCCGGTGCTGACGGTGAAGGGGCGGCGCCATCCGCAGCCGGAACGTCACCGTCCATGTCACAGGAACACCATGCAGCTGCGACCAACGGGCATGCGAAAAAGACAGCCAATGACTCGCCTCCACGCAAGCAGCGGCATGTCTCCGCTGAGCCTGAAGCAGGAGAACCAAGCACCACGCTTGAGCAGCCAGCTGGTCAGCGCTCTGCTGAGGAGGATGGCAAGGCAGCCCCTGCAGAACAACTGCAGGAGGGGCGACACGCGGACGAGGGTGCCCCTCGGCCAGCGTGCGTTGCTGAAGGTGCAGAGAAGCGTCACCGCCACAAGGAGCGCAGCTACCGCACAAAGCGGGCGGAGGAGATTGCTCAGCCGCGTGAGGACAACGACAGGCACCGTAGCAAAAGCAGAAGCAGGTCACCAAGGTGTGTGTTGGGCACGTGCTAGGTTAGACATGGTCACAGGATGATATCACACTGAATTATAAGATGGCCATGCTGAGGCACTACAGTCACATGCTTGTGTGCGCATCATGGCAACGCATGCAGTGTGCTGTGCTTGTGCCTTGCAGACGGAAGGAAAGCTCCCACAGCAAGAAGAGTTCGCACAAGAAAGAGCGCAAGCGGGACAGGGATGATGACTAGCCAGCAAGCTTGGGCAATCAGTGTCCTCGATGTTTGGGACGGCAACGAGAGTTGACGAGCCCAAACAGCAACTAGACTGTGCCTGTGCCTGAGTTTGTCATCGCAACTGCTTGATGTGGCCTTAGTCTGCGTTGCCCTGCCTTGTCCATGACTTGTCTATGATGTACCCACAAACCTCATGAAAACAGACATGGTGGACCTAGGGTTGCAAGTGTGCGATTACTGTTGCTACACCAAGTGCGCACGGCACTGGCACTTCGGGAGCATTTCTTCCCAGTCCAGTCGTTGCTGGCAAGGACTTGGCTTGTGTGCCATGACTTGCCTGCAACCTTTATCTGGGAAGTGGACTTGGGGGTGCGAGTGCGCAATTGCTGTTGCAACATCGGTTCTTGTCACCATCTGTGCTGAGTTTTTGTTGGCGCAATCAAGCCACTTCAGGCAGCCCTGATTCTACGTCTGGCCGTGGCTGGCCAAGGCTTGACCTTCACGAGCTGGCCACAATCTAGAATTCAGGTTATTCACCTTCACCACGTCCAGCTAGGCTTGCCGTTTCATCTGTTGACACTGAGTGCTCCGTTTTGGACGTGGCAAGTTCTGCAGAAGAGCAAGGCCCTGGAAAAAAAGAGGTTTGCCACTTGGTAGACGCAAGAACTGGCAAACGTCCTTTTTTCGCTGGCTGCATGTGCGTTAAGCAAAACATTTTGCATCGCCGCAGGAAGGCCGGTGGCTGGGGCTGGGACACTCTGTTATCAGCACATGAGTTGATTGAGATTGTTTCAAGGCAGTCTTGTGGCATACTTGTCACAGACTTCTGGAAATTAAAGAACGGCTCAGCGGGTCGAGTTTAGTTCTCAGGTTGCAGGACCAGGGCAAGGACCATAGGGTTCATGCTCGCATGAAAAAATCGCTTCAGTCTACCATGTCTCTGTTGGTATCCAGACACGCCCTCGGCAAGTGTGCGTTCTGAAATTCAGCATGCCATGCATGGCATGCAATGCAGTAGGATGCCTGGTTCTTTCGATTTGCATGAGTATTCTTCATATATTAATCCATATTATTGTGGAAATGGAGGGGTTACCCCACCCTCTCTTGCGCAAGAGAGACTGGGGTAACCCCTCCATTTCCACAATAATATGGATTAATATATGAAGAATAATCATGCAAATCGAAAGAACCAGGCATCCATGCCTGGTAATACATATTAAAGCCCAAAATGCAGCATTATCCGTCAGACTACAGGCCCAGAGCAGCCTTTTGACTGCGGTATGCACAAACCGCAAGTGGTTAAAGTGGTCCCGGAGTGTCAGCATGTGACTTCCGGCGTCGACCTGGCCATGCCTGGTACCTCATGTCTGGTAGTTGGTCTAGGTCTTGCTGACAAGGTCCTGTTGCCCCTATCCGCCCTTATGAGAACTGGTCTTAACAAAGGTTTGTGCCGGGCGATATCTGGCACCCCAAAATCTACGCATCTTAGATATCTGAGCATCTGCGTAGATATCTGGCACCCCAAAATCTACGCATCTTAGATATCTGAGCATCTGCGTAGATATCTGGT